>VCJA01000216.1:0-10323 GCA_024139275.1 Backusella macrospora
TTATTTTTTTTTTTCTTTATTGGAGAGAGAGATAATAATCCCAGGTATGGTTTCAAGCCAACTTTATTTTATTTTTTTTTCACCTGCTGACCTTGTCGCCTTAAATAATTCTATTGTTCTGTCATTGAAAAAATAAAAAAAAACATAAATTAGTTTGAGTTTGAAAGAAAAAAAAAACCCCCCTCATGAGTTCCTTAACTAGTCATCTACCAGATGGCTACAACAGGGAAAGATTGCAAGGTTTGGTGCAGGTAACTGGTTTTATTTATTTGGTTTTATTTAAAAAAAATGTCTTTTTCAACTAACAATCTAGTTTTTTCTTTTTTTTCTTTTTCTTTTCAATCATAAAAGCGCGTCCGATTCCTTCAATCGCAAGGCGCTAAAGAAGATAACAATCTGGAATATGCACAGATCATGCAGTTTTTAAAAACCCTACAACAAAAACAAACTAGACCGCCTAATGGCATGCCAATGGAAGTAACAACAAGTTCATCTGCTTCGCCAAAAGCTAATTTAGGTACTTTAGTTTGTTTTGATGATTTTTATATATACATTTGTTCAGAAAAAATATATAAAAAAAAAGGGGGGATTGTGTGTGTTTGTTATTTACTTTTATTATTCAACATGTTTAGATTCACTTTCAGGTTTTTCTCAAGCTCAGTTGGCAGCATTAAAATATCAAATTCTCGCCTATAAGCTGATATCGAAAAACATGCCTTTGCCAGCCAATCTTCAACAGGCAGTGTTATCACCTGTTTCGTCCTCAGATACCAATGCCAATCCTACCGATTTAACAAATGGTTTAAATGATGTAACTGGAGGAGGAACCATGGCAGCAGCAGCAGCAGCAGCAGTTGTAGAAGGTGTTGGACTTAATCCAACCACTTTGGTAGCACCTACCAGTGTAATTGATATTCAAACCGACAAGCAAAACGACACCACCACAGCAATAGCAACAGGAACCAAAGTCGATTACAACGCCTATGCTTCACCTTATGATTTACTAAAGAAACCCATTAGTTCATTTGCACATGCTTCTCGTCAACAGCGTCTTTTAATACCAAGTGTGACCCCTCAAGGTTTAGATCCACTCTCCATGATCTCCGAACGTGAACGTCGAATTCTAACACGTATCCAATATCGGGTTCGTGAATTGGAAAAGCTACCAAGTAATTTGAATGATCATATGAATGAATTGGAACAAGAGATCATTCAATCTGCACCTACTAGTGTTAAGTTGAAGGCTATTGTGGAATTAAAGGCACTTCGATTGCTCAGTAAACAAAAGCAGTTGAGGGAGGAGATCATTTCTGGTGTCACTCGATCTACCACGTTGGCTTCCTCTGCTGATAGACTGGCCTATAGACGTATGAAGAAACAATCCTTACGCGAAGCACGTATGACTGAGAAGATTGAAAGACAGCAACGTACCGATCGTGAACGACGCGAGAAACAAAAACATTTGGATTATCTCCAAACTATCTGTGATCATGGACGTAGTCTTTATGCTGCTCAAAAGACATGGCAGGCCAAACAGAATAAATTGGGTAGAGCTGTCCTTCAATACCACCAGCATATTGAAAAGGAAGAACAGAAGAGGGCTGAACGTATTTCCAAGGAACGTATTCGAGCCTTGAAGAACGATGATGAAGAGGCTTACATGAAGTTGATTGATGAAGCAAAGGATACACGTCTTACCCAGCTATTGAAACAAACCGGTTCCTTCTTGGATTCTCTTACAAAGGCTGTGGTTGATCAACAAAACGATCCCATCTTTGTTCAAGAGACAACAGAGGATGATGACTTTTCAGCTAATGATCCTGATGCAAAGAATGATTATTTCCAAGTCACTCATCGTATCAAGGAAGAGGTTGCTCAACCTAATATCTTGATCGGTGGTCGCCTGAAGGATTACCAGGTTAAAGGTTTGCAATGGATGGTCTCACTTTATAATAATCATCTTAACGGTATCTTGGCTGATGAAATGGGTTTGGGTAAAACTATTCAAACTATCAGTCTAATTACTTATTTAATTGAAAGAAAAAGACAAAATGGACCCTATCTCATTATCGTACCACTATCGTAAGTATTAAAACAGAGAGAGAGAGAGATTGTATGTTACTTATGTGTGCTTTTTTTTTTCGTTATTATTTAGAACCCTCACCAATTGGACACTTGAATTTGAAAAATGGGCACCTTCTGTAAAGACCATTGTTTATAAAGGACCTCCTAACGCGCGTAAAGAACTTCAAAATGAAATCCGTTATAATGATTTCCAGGTGCTTTTAACTACTTTTGAATATATTATCAAAGATCGACCTATTTTGAGTAAAGTCAAATGGTTACATATGATTGTTGATGAAGGTCATCGTATGAAAAACACCAATTCCAAGTTGACTATTGTATTAAGACAATACTATAATACACGTTATCGTTTGATTTTGACTGGTACACCACTTCAAGTAAGCCTTTTTTTTATTATTTTTTTATCATATATATATATATATATACCAAAATGCATCACATTTATATTCCTACCTACCCTCTATCTCTTAGAACAATTTACCAGAATTATGGGCATTGCTTAATTTCATCTTACCAAAGATTTTCAAGAGTGTCAAGAGTTTCGAAGAATGGTTCAACACACCATTCAATACCCAAGGTGTCCAAGATAAGATTGGACTCAACGAAGAAGAGCAACTTTTGATTATTAAACGTCTCCATAAAGTACTTCGACCCTTCCTACTCCGTCGTCTGAAGCGCGACGTCGAATCGGAATTACCTGACAAGGTCGAACGTGTGATCAAGTGCAAGCTTTCTTCGCTCCAGACCCATCTCTACACCCAGATGAAGAGAAATGGTACCCTCTATACCTCCGATATTGTCAAGGGCAAGTCAGGTGTCAAGGGTCTCAACAATACCATTATGCAATTACGTAAGATTTGTAACCATCCATTTGTGTTTGAAGAGGTTGAGAATTTGGTCAATCCCAGTGGTATGTCCAATGATCTCTTGTTTCGAACCTCTGGTAAATTTGAACTCTTGGATCGTATGTTACCTAAGTTGCAAAAGACGGGTCATCGTGTCCTTATTTTCTTCCAAATGACCCAAGTCATGAGTATCATGGAGGATTTCTTATCCTATAGAGGTTACCAATATCTCCGTCTGGATGGTTCAACAAAGGCAGATGATCGTTCTGAACTACTCCGTCTGTTCAATGCACCTGAATCCCCCTATTTCGTCTTCTTACTGAGTACCCGTGCTGGTGGTTTGGGTCTTAATTTACAAACTGCTGATACTGTTATTATCTTTGATTCTGATTGGTATAGTTTATTCATATTCATATTCATATTATTATTAGTAGTAGTAGTAGTATCATAGAAAAAAAAGGGGAAATCTAACTGGATTATATATATAATAGGAATCCTCATCAAGATTTACAGGCTCAAGATCGTGCACATCGTATTGGTCAAACCAAAGAAGTCCGTATTTTCAGATTGATTTCCTCCAACTCTGTCGAAGAAAGTATTTTAGCACGTGCAAATTACAAGTTAGATATCGACGGAAAGGTTATCCAAGCCGGTAAATTCGATAATCGTAGTACAGAAGAAGATCGTGAGGCATTCCTCCGTTCGCTCCTGGAGGACAAGGCTGATGAAGAAGAGGAAAGTGATGATGAAGACCTAGATGATGAGGAACTAAATGAAATCCTTCAGAGAGCCGAGACAGATACCGAAGTATTCCATCGTATCGATGATGAACGTGAAGAAACGGATGCAAGATCATGGCAGCTCATGGGTCGTCGTGGCAAACCGGAACGTTTAATTACCGAAAAGGAGTTACCCCAGGTATATCTCAATGATGATCCTATTGTGGATGATGATGATGATCCATTTAATTATGGTCGCGGTCAACGTAGTAGAGATGCTATACGTTATGATGATGGTTTGACCGAAGAACAATGGCTTAATGTAAGTGTTTATATATATACATATATAAAATGAGAATTGAATATTCAATTATTAATATATATATATGTTATTACTATTATTAGGCATTGGAGGATGAAAATGTAGATCTAGATGAACTCATTGAACAAAAGGGTAAAAAGAGACGTATGAATAAACTACTAGGTGATGTCCCACAAATGATTGCTGCTGCTGCTGCTGCTGCTGGTAGTAGTAGTGGTGGTGGTGGTAATGAAGATATGAGACGAGGTCGTCGTAGACGTCAAGATAGTGGTAGTGATGATTTAAGTAAAAAACGAGGAAGACCTAAAAAGGGAGAACCAGAGGTAAACATCATTATTATGCCTTTTTTTTCTTTTTTTCTGAGAATGTAACACATGCAAAAAGAAGAAGAAAAAAAAAAAGAGGTTTTACTGACAACTCCGTTTATTATTTTATTTTATTTGATATTATTTAGATTAAACGTAAACGTAGCAGAAAAGATGAGGAACTAAATAGACCAGATACATTACTTCCACATGTTAGAGAGCAAATGACGCAAATGATGGAAGCATGTTATAAAGCAGTGGAGGACGCCACAGTAGAAGATGAAGAGTAAGCTTACATTTTATATATTAAAAAAAAATAGTTGGTTTTTAATTGACACTAATATATACATCTATTTTTTTTAGAACCTATCGCAGCCGAAGCGAACTGTTTATGGATCTCGTTAGTAAACGTGATTATCCATTGTACTACACAATGATCAAGTCTCCGATCTCCATGAATATGATCAAGAAACGAATCCATTCTACTTATTATAGAACAATAGCTCAGTTTAGAGATGATTTCCTTCTCATGTTTAATAATGCAAGAATATTCAATGAAGAAGATTCATTTGTATATGAAGATGCAGATGAAATGCAGGTAATTTATCATTCTTTTCTTTTCTTTTTTTTTTAGTCCGAAAAAGAAACTAATTAGATCTAACACTTTTGTAAAAAGAAAACATTTGATGCTAAACTGGAAGAAGTATGTCCTGGCGGTATAATGCAAATTGACCATTCTTTAGCTGATACTCTAAAACACAGAGTCCGCCATATTGTAGAGGATGATGAAGAAGAGGATGATTTTGATGATTAAAGAAGAAGTAAAAAAAAAAAAATGTTGTAAATAAACAATTCACAAAAAAAAATCAAGAAATGATAAAGCCAATAAAAAAAAAAATGAATAAAGAATTTTTTTTAAAGGAAAAAAGAAAAAGCGAAAAGAGATCGACAAACTCAATAACTGTGAGAGAAAAAAAAAGAGATCGACATGATTATCAGATATTTGATTGGTTCAATGTCAAGTCTTGCCTATTTAAAGTAAAAATGGCTTTTTTTTTTTTTTTTTTTTTGTTGTTGTTGTCCTTTCTTGCTTTTGTTTTTTATTTTTAATTTCTCACCCACTCTTTTGTTTTTGTTTTTACTTTAATATAACATACATATACATAATAAACATGGCTACACTTCCTTCTCCACCACCTTCACCTGTATTTAAACGTTGTCATCGACGACATGATAGTTATTTACTTGTCCAAGCAATAATCAAAGAAAACGATCGAATCGAACAAGAAGAGCATGATCACACCATAAAAGAGGCGCAGACAATCCAATTCAACCCTTGCAAGATTGACAAACAGAGTAGCATATTAGTACAAAAAAGTAGATCCACCCATTCTGTAAAGTTTACCACTGAACCGCCAAAGATTTATCATTATGGTAAAGATTTCATTTCATTTTTATTATTATTATTATTCTTTCTTTTATAAACTATCAAGATAATCTCGAAACAAATCCTCACGTTGTTCTTTAGAATCTATAGCACAATAACGATCCTCTTTTTCCAAAAGTCTTTTTGCATCACGCCAACGTATTCCTTGTTTGATTTCCTTTGTTTCTCGTAATAGAGCCATATAATCTTCGGCTGGACTGAGTTTCTTGGCCTTGCTTTTACCAAGATTATATCTTACATGCTCCTTAAATAGCCCTTCTTTTTCTTTGGTCGATTTGATGGCTTGGAAGCGGTCGTTGTTTTTAAATTTCCGTCTAAAGTCATCCCAATACATCTTTACCGTCACTTTGGATTCCAACAACTCTTGGAATTCTTCTTGTGGCGTCTAATATATATATATCCCATTTTTATTTTAGTTTAGCTTTGTATTATTGTATTATTGTATTATTTATTATTGTTATACTTTACCTTTTTATTCATCTTTTCTTGTCTAATCTTTTCACCAAGATCTTTACAATATTTATTGAATAATGCTTTTTGTTTATTATGTTTTACCACTATTTTTTTTTATTTTTTATTTTTTTTTGTACATAGAATAAAAATAAATAAATATGGGTCTATTTTACATTAGCAGAAAACTTACTTGTGAATCTGGGGTCGGCCATCAATTTAGGTAACTCAGTAGGATAAGTAGCAAAGGGTGATATGTCTTTTTCTTTAAGCATTTCATTAAATTGTTCAATACAGTCTTGTTCTGTTAATTCGGGTTCTTTTTCTTTTTCTTTTTCTTCTTCTTTTTCTATTTTCTCCTCTTCTCCTGCTTCTACTCCTTCTTGAATAACCATTGGTTGCTGCTCTTCATTCATGGATTCAATCATATGTTCATCTAATGATTCCCCTGATAATTCCTCCATTTGTTGTAATTGCCACATGATATCATCTTCTGTCATTCTATCACATGTAAAAGGTAAGCAAGTAAAAAAAAGAAAAAAAATCCTCCTAGAACTCACTCCATTGCTTCTGTATCTTCTTGTTCTGGTTCATTTTCTTGTTCTTGAACCTCTTCTTGTTTCTCCACCTGTTCCTCTAATTGTTCCTTTTCTTTTCTTTCCAACTCCTGCTCTTGCTCCAACTTTAATTTCTTAATTCTTTCTTTAGCCTCTTCTTCTTCTTCCAAAGCTCTCTTTCTTTTAGTTTCTTCCTCTTCTTTTTGTTTTTGCTTCTCTAATTCCTGTAGCTTTTCCATTGGTTCTTTTAATTCTTCTGGCATTTCCCAAACTGATGTTTTGGTTTCGCGATCATAATAAAATTCATAGCCATCAGGCGTTAATACAAATAACCAATGTGTATCTGGAATCTTCTTTCTATTTTTTTTTTTTATATATTAGCTGTCATTAATTAGAAATCAAGAATGTAGCTGATTTATTTTTCTTTACTTGATTTGTTTCTTTTTTGGTGGTTGAAGTGGTATAATAGCTGGAAATTGCCATGAACTTTGTCGTGTAAAGGTATTGTACCAATAAGGTTGTCCCGTAGGTGTTCTATATTCTAACCAGCCTGGTGGAAGTACTCCACCGAATTGTTGAAAAGGTAAATGTCCTGCCATTACAGGATTCATTTGTGCGTATTCCATATTGTATTATTTGTCGTCACTGGAAGAAGTAAAAAGAAAAAAAAAATGAAAAAATGGAAAGAAAAAAAAAAGCTTTGTTTTTTATAACGTCACGTGAACCAGTGACAGTTGCTAAAAGAAATCTACAATTCCTTCTTATATTCAAGGATTGTATGCGTCTTGTGGTGGAGGACTATTTGCTCATAAAACATGTGTTTGAAAGGACCGAAATGTAATCCTTTATATACTTCAATTCTTTAACCAGAAAAGATGAATGAATCATAACATCTATTGGAGTGCTGTTTTTTTTATTTTGTCTTTTTTTTCTTTTTCTTTTACCAAGTTATTAAATTAGCTACCACTTCAGTGATTTATCTATATTAATATATATGGCATGTTTTATGATATCATTAGCATACAAACAAAACATATATACTTTCAATTTGGAGGTAACTTTTTCGTGTACAGATCATAAAATGGCGCCTCAATGCCTTCACCAGTTTTACACTCTGAAAAACTTATAAGCATCTCATGCTCCGCTAAAGTCACTGATGGATGTAGAAACAAACAGAGATCTACTTTCATTTATTGAAGATAGTCCACAGGGCCCTAATTCACTCGTGAATATAACGTGTTACAAAATATCGTGCTAATTGTTCTCTCACCAACCGTCTCTATTAAGCTGTCAATTTGATCGTTTACTGTTACATGGTTTAGATATGCGTTTGATTCTATTTTTTTTAAAAGAACCCCCCCCCCCTCTTCCATGATTACTCGTTCTATAGAAACATAGATTAATATTTTATTATATTTTGACTATTTGTTTGTCTTTTTTGTAAAGAGAAAATAAACAAGAACTGATGACTATATCCAAATCAATAGAATATTTTTTTTAAAAAAAAATTGGTAGCATAAATGAGATAAACCAGGCCATTCGAACATTCAACAAATCCAATAATTGTATGGAAACGGTGTAGTTGTGACTCCTTTTCTATGTATGAGATGACACACACATTTTTTATTTATTTATTTACTTGTACAAAATAAACAACTAAGAACAACACTTCTATGCTTTTTTTTAAAAAAAAAAAAGAAAAAGAAATCATGCATACATATATTTATATATATACAACATGAAGCAAAGGATATATACATATACAAATAGAGATATTATATTAACAATAAAAATGATAATATGTTACTCTATAGACCATCGGTCCGGATTAATACTTTTTCCGCCAGTGAAATCAGTTGGTTGCATAGCAACAGATGTATTACCAGTAGCATGTGATACTACAAATAGAAAGTGTTAAATAGACATTTTTAATTGAAAAAATAATAATAATAATGAGGACTTACTGTGATTAATTAAACCGTTATTAAAGTTTCTCAAACATAAGACTGCGGCAGGAATAGACACCTAAATATATCATTTTTTTATTTTGGTTAATTACTTGATTTGATATTTAATATAACGAACTTACCAAAATAAGGACCATGTCCACACACACTAAATACAAGAATAAAAATGAATATAAAACAATAAATGAATGAATAAAACTTACAAAAGAAGGTCAAGAATACTCGGGAACCAATAAACCTTGCTGGATTCTGTGATATTTGTACCAGCATATAAATAAAATAAGCCATACTTGCCATGGATAGTACTATAAATAAGTACATATGAATTTTTAATTCCCGGCGCAACTAAATAGAATTGGAATTAGGAACTATATAAATCTATAAGAGACATGAGAGTAGATGACTTACACCCCAATAAGCAAGTATCAACATGACAGTAGAAACAACACAACTTAATATGATGTGTTCAATTAACTCTTTAATAATGATGGACCTGGAGTCACTGTCTGTTGATTCGGGTAACCATACCACTATTAATAGCACAAGATATTGGATTGAGAATCCCAAGAAAAAGAAGAAATCAAACTTTAAAAGCATCATAAAAATTTGATACATTTTATAACGATCTAATACAATACCAATCAGAAAAAGAAAAAAAAAAAGTAGTGTTATATGCTTGTATCCTTCTTGTTTCTTTTCTTTTCTTTTCTTTTTTTTTTACCTCGCATTGCAAGGTCTGCACCAATTTTTTTATAGATCTGCCAACCAAATTCAAGATAAAGCTTGTAAGCCAAGACTATAAAGACAATTGTCGAAACAAACATGACACATATTTGTGCGATCTCTGCCCAGCTCGAAGCATGATAAGCACTCCCTAAAAATTGAAGTACTAAAAATACGCTCGGATCATCCACATTTGAAAAGAGTGTCGAAGATTGATGATATTGAATAATTGTATAAACGCTCATGCCTAATTCAAATGCGACCAGCGCAATCAATTGGATCGTATTCTTTTGGATCGTCTAAATAAGGAGTTGGAAATAATAAAATCTAATTTTAGGAGTCATAAATAATAATAATAAAAAAGGGGAGAGCATACCGCATCCATGACTAATACCACTGTGAATACTTGAGCTATAATAAACAAGGCGAAATAAACTAACAATGAACGGGCATTAGCATAGGAGGTCATGAGAGTCTCTCCAAATGCTTTTTGATTAAGTCGTTCCTGATTGATTATGTTGATCTCATTGGCATGATAGTTAAATATGATCGATTCAAATACAATGGCTAAAACTGCTTGTATTAGAATGGTGATTACAATGGCACGAGTCCAGGTCGAATCACCGAGCTAAAAGAGAAAAAGAAGAGAGAAGGAGAGTGATTTTTTGGTGTTAATGAACAAGACTCTCAAGCTTGATTTTTCTTTATGTCTTACAAGTCGTGAAGGTGACCACATTATCTTATTGCTATTTAATAAATAAAGAAAAAGAAAAAGAAAAAAGAAAAAAGAAAAAGGAACCAATAACGTAGAATAAATAACTGAACAATAAGATTATAATATATAATTTTCTCTCACATGTAATAAATGAAAAAAAAAAAAAAAAAAAAAAAAAAAAAAAAAAA
>VCJA01000244.1:2048-13804 GCA_024139275.1 Backusella macrospora
AAATATTATGAATATACGACAATATCAATTTAATTATTATATTATTAGTAATAGTTAAAATATAAATAAAAGAAAGGGAAGGTAAAAATACCAATAAAAATAAAAGTGAAAAGGACTGCAAGGTCTTTATATAAAATAAGGATACTCTTAAGTGAGTTATAGCTAAAAAAAAAAAAATTGATTTTTTTTTCGATTCTGTTTTAAACGCTCTCTACTATCAACGTCATATAGGTAATGAAGTATCGTGACTTTAAAAAATTACAAAAAATGTCTAGGGAATCAAAAATACTGAAAAAATAGTAATGTTCAATTCAACAGATAGAACCACTATTATTACTACTTATTTATTTTTTTTAAAAAAAAATGACGTTTAGTATAAATACATCAATCTAGCTTTTAAATAAATCTGAAGTAGTCCATAAATAAAATTAAAGACCACACTAGTTCAAACATCATATCAAAACCTAAATTAAATACACCAGATCATTTGAGTTGCGTACAAAATATAGATCTACATGATATCATAGAAAAAAGAAGTGTGGTTTTTGCGGGTACTCATCATGTATTTGAGACATTTTCAGTCACTACTCCTTTATCAATTGATCGTGATCTAAATCATATTAATTTATACAGCAAGTTAAAAAACGATTAAAAAGCGTAAGTGACATATTGGGAGTATATATATACATGTGTATTGATTACCAATGTTTTTTTTAGTAGGTAATTTTGATAAAAATTCATTTTCTTAAAACCCAGAGTTTCTAAATACTCCAAAATGCATTAGATTAAAGAATGAAGACGTCAATGAAAAACAAAACACTTTCTAGTATACTCATGAAAGCTAGAGAAATAAAAAGGCGTTGTAAGATATGTTTTATTTACGCTACTTTTATCTATGAAAATTTATATTAATTATATTTAGAGCTCTATAACAGAAGCCAAAGAAACTGGAAACAATTTGTGTGAAAAACCTAACACAAAAAATATTCCTTTAGTACAGGATCGTATGACTATAATAAAAATAAATACATTAAAGAAATGTGTATTTCTTTTATTGACTTTTTATATACAAAGGAAAAACAAAAAGAAAAAGATTCTCTTCATAAATTTTACAACGCAAAGCCCAATATAAAAGAGAAAGACACGCCACGGATATTTACAAAGAGAGCAGTCTTCTGCATTAGTCTGCCTGGGTATTTTAAAAGCATTGATCATATTCCACTCGAGTCTTTTAATCCGAAATCAACACTATATTGATATAAATAAATACATTACCCATTTTACTTTTATTATATTCTTTATTGTGTTTAAATACATATAGCTTCTTTTTTATTTATTTATCTTAATATTATCATGTCTTTCTAAAAAGATAATTTTGTAAGCATTCGATAACAATATGATAGTTGTACTAGTATTTGAGACAGTCAGCGTTCTTCTTTCTGTGGGAGCTATAGTGACATATTTTTTTTTTGAAAAGTTCATGGATTAATCAGTAGAGCATTTTTGCAATTTTTTCTCTCTCTTTATTGGTGCTGTACTTTTGATATGTCGTTATATCACTTTTTATGCTTATAAATGGTTTTTTTTATTTTACTTCTCTTTTTTTCTCTTTTTCTTTGCGAATTACTATCACCTGCCTGCTCCTCATAATCGGTCATATGGATCGCCCTGGAGAAGAAGGATTTTCTTGCTTTTAACTATAAGTAAGTACATATTCTAAACTATTTGTTTATTTACTCACCAAACATACCTCTTCATTTATAATATCTATGTCTATTATGATTCTTTGGTACTCATTGGAGTCTGCCAATATATTGTCTGTTCATATAATTAATTGCTACTTTTTTACTCGATCCTCTGCTTTTCTAAATCATTTTATCTTTTTTTCTCAATAAATTGAATTTTTTCCTCAAAATAAACAGCGTAGATGGGAGTTGCATACACAGACATATAAAGCACATATCAAATATACCAAAAAATGGTGAGACAAATAAATGTTTTCAAAATGATACTACATATCAAACAGCCGGTACTAAATTATAGGGGGTTTATAGAATATTTTAAGAATTGCATAGATATAATAGTTTTTTTTCTCATTCTCCTAAATGGACAGAATGTCAAATTTTATTTACACTAAAATTGATGCTTCTTTTTCTTTTTTATAATATACTGCTCCATTCTTTTACATGAATAAAAATATGATTTATATACTTGGCTATAAACTGACTAGTTAAAAAATGGCGTTTATACTTATGTAGTTTTGGAATCAAATCCTCCTTGGGCCGAAAACTACACGCATATACAATGTGATATAAATGGAACAAATCAGAATACAAGAAAGTCGTCAATTACTAGTATTAACTGTAGACTTTACCTATCTAAATACTAATATTTATATCGATATATAGTTTATAGAAAATATAGCATATTTTATGTTTATTCGCTCTTTATTATTCGATCTCGAGCCTTTTAATTAATGGCAAGAATAGTATTATTATTACTTTATAAAAAATATATCATATATCTAAATAGGCTATTCAACATATCTTTCTTTTTTCTATTACCAGCAGATTTATCTATAAATAGATAAATGGGTAGACATAGAGATAGAGACATAGACAACAAATAGATATTTAAAAGCGAATATAAGTGTGCATATATACCTTGAATTACATATAGGTACATAAAAGTATATTTCAAAGCATTATTATCATATGTTTAGTACTGCGGAAAATCTTGTGATTTGCACTGAAATAAAAATAATAATAAAAAATAAACAATTATAAAGTCGATTTAAATTCCTTATCAGAATGTTTTTAGCTTTATTAATGTCTAGGTTATTTTGCTTTGGAGGGGAAAGTACAGACCCTTTTATATTAATTTGATTTGATTTGTTTGTTTGTTTGTTTATTGTTGATTCAAGGCAAACTCCATGCGGCTACACATAATTATATGGAAATACATAAGCCGTGGTTTTTATATAGTCATAGTTTGATATGCAATTTATAGTTATATCTGTGGCATTTCACCACAAGTACAATTAAAAGTATTGCAGATGAATTACAATCCTTATTTACTTTAATTAAAACGCACTAGTATAGGTTAGTATGTCATTAGTATTACTTTAAATTAAGGAGTACGTAATATACTAGGTAAATAATTGCATTTTGATTTTTATCTCTTGTATTGTTTATTTCAAGAAATTGAGAAAAAAAAATCAAATTATTGAGAATTGGAAAAGTAGGGGGAAATAGTAAACAAAAGACCAGAAAAACAGAAAAATGAAAAAGGTAATTTTAGGTGTGAGCTTGAATTCCATAATAGAAGTGAAACCTTAATATATTTTTAGATAAAAAAAAACTGGTCGTGTATGTTAATGTGTATTCTAATGTGTCTATACGCATATATATAACTTACGCATATCATTGTATAAAGTATTTACTTCGTGAAATTTTTAATTATAATAATAATTTATTATCGAAAAGGTGTATATCATTCAGCTACTAATTTTCCAGTTTGAAAAAAGGTTCAGTCAATACGAGTTATTTGATTGGCCAAGATGATTTTTAGAGTTACTTTGGTAGCGTTTGGGCTTCATGCACTGAAATTCATGATACCAGCACGAATTTCTCCTTTTTATCACTGTTATTGTTATTAAATATTATAATATTGTTGATACATTTTCAAAAAAAACAAACAAATAAAACAAATCCTACGTCACAGTTTTTTTTTACTCTTTGATTTTTATTCCTCTCAATTATATCACTTTTAGATCTTGATAAAAACCTAAGCTTTTCAAGATGAGTTCAATTATAAAAAATGAGACTAGTGTAGTCATTCAAGATTTAGAATCTCGAGTTAAATTAGGAACCACTAGTGATGATCAGGTAGATGCAAATTATAATATTAAGACATTTCCAAGCAATTCCTGTATAAATCAGGCACAAGAAGAACCGTTTTCATTATTTGGAGGAGGAACAAGTGCTACAGCAGCAGCGGCAAGTACGTTTTTTCAAGCCTACCTTAGTGAAATAGATTTACTTATAAATAAACCTGTGACGACGACTACGGCAACAAGTAAAAGGAAGCAAGAATCAACGTCATTATACGTTCTAGAAGAAAGAAGACAAAAGAGACTATCACGTAATCGGATGGCAGCCAAGGAGTGTCGAAAAAAGAAAAAGAAATATGTCAATGAAATGGAAGAAAAAATTAAACTTTTGGAACAGGAGAATGAAAGGTTAAAAAAGGAGTTACAGAGTTTGCAGAATAAATTGTTACAAGGATCCGAGAACTATCATTTAATGAAACAAGTACAAGAATTAAATGCCAAGCTTGGTATGACCAGGAGTTAAACAGAAAAAAAAAGAAAAAAAAGAAGGTCTATATATCTCTCATCTCATTATTGATATCATTGTTATTTTTATTTTTATTATTAAAAAGTGTCAAATCATATACCATTATCATTTATCTCTTTCTTTCTATTTCTATTTCTATTTCTATTTCTTTTTCTTTTTCTTTTCTTCTACTTTATGTATTCTTTATTAAGATTATTTTGTATTTGTTTATTTACCATTTGTGTTTGGCTCTCTCGAAAAGGCCTTTTATTCCAAGAGAGTAGCAGTAGCACCAGTAGTACCAGCAGATTCAATAGTATTAGTAGTAGTTATAATGGTGGTTCTGACGTTGATGTTGGAGATGAAAAGTTTATTACATATTTACCTCATTCTGGTTTACATAATCAACGTATTGCATTGATCAATGCCATGTTACTAGCAAAGGCACTGAATCGTACCTTATTAATGCCAGAGATCAATATTGGAAGGGCTATTGTCTGGCGGCCATTCGCAGCACTATCACAACAAATGGACAAATGTAGCATAAATATAGACGACGATAAAAATCCCAGCTGTAAAGAATTTAAGCATTATATACCCGTGCCGATCGAATCCATCTTTGACATTTCAGCTGCTAGAAAACTAGGTATCAAGACCGAACAGAGGATGGATATGAAAAAAGATTATGTTCAACGCCACCACATTTCATTAAACCACAAGTATAACCCCTTTTATTATTATAACAACTATTTCTTTAATAAATTTAATAATAATAATCACCATAACCAACTGGCCTATAAAGTACATGATTCCGATCGTTATGCTTATCGAATTCACGACATTGATAATTTTACCTCTAATGACTATAATGACGATCAGGACAATCAAAAATATACCGGTCATATCAAACTCGAGACATTAATTGAACGAAAGGAGACCTACATCGAATTTGGTTCGCTATTCAGTAATTCAAGGTTATCACTACATCAACCCGAGTACATTTGGACCAAGGAGTATCTACATCGAGAAATTGGAACCAATCACCCGATAGTCGATAGATATAGTCAACAAATTGTTGATGAACTGGGTGGACCGAATCAGTATATCAGTGTTCATATTCGTCAAGGAGATGGATTCTTTAAAAAGATTGTAATAGATACAATGCGAGAGATTGAAAGTATGTTAAAACGTACCATCAGAATGGTTCATTCAGAAGGGCATCAAGATTTTTTTCGCCATGATCATGATAGTCAGGAAATGTTGGTGGAGTCTATCATTCAAGAAAAGGACAATTTGAACAAATTAAAAGATTGTTTATCAATAAGGGATAAACACATTCCTGAATTGTCTGTGATTTTCATGGCTACTGATGCAGAAAACCCACGTCAACAAATGAAATCATTATTTGAAAGATATCCGTGTACTTTTACCCTTGAAGATTTTCTTATAGAGTTGAATGGCACTGTAGATCATCTGTTCTTTCCTCTGATGGATGCTGAAATTGCCTCTCATGCTAAAGTGTTTATTGGAACTCCCAGAAGTACGTATTCTTCTTATGTTAGGTATAGACAAGAGTATCACCAACAGTCGCTATCTTTATCATAAACTATTTTAATTTTAAAAAGTACTCTTATTAGCTAGATTTAAGCTTTTATTGGCTTGCAAAAAAGGAATTAAAATAAAAAAATAAAACTCCTTTTTAACCATAAATAAATAAATAAAGGCTCCTTCATTTAATCGTATTATATTTATAAGTTTTTTTTTTGTATATGCATCATATTTTTATATTTGCAGTCTAACGGTTATTTTCTGTACAGCTATACTTTCTATCTTGACTGATTGGCTAACGCCTTTCAAAAAAAATGATCTCATCAGTAATCGGAGTCGAAGCCCCTTTTTCTTCTTTCTGTTGGAGAAAGTCGAAACGCGATTTTTTTTCTTTTTCTACTTTATTTAATATTAAGCATTATAAAAATGGGTGTTATGTAAGCTATATATAATATAGGGCTAATATATATATATATATAAATACTAAGAGAGAAGATGATGATACAGTGTAAAGACTATTACTCCTGGAGATGGCCAGAACTTTCCTAAGAAGGGTGACAGAGTAACCATCCATTATACCGGTACTCTTGAAAACGGTAAAAAGTTTGATTCCTCCCGCGACCGTAACGAGCCTTTTGCATGTGTTATTGGTGTTGGACAAGTCATTCAAGGTTGGGATGAAGGTAAAGTGTATATATTATTCTTATATTCTAGAGACGACGTGTAATATATTTACGTGTTTGTATGCTAAATGATATTATGATAAGGTGTCCCTCAATTATCTGTTGGTCAAAGAGCTACATTGACTTGTTCTTATGATTATGCTTATGGTTTAGAGGGCCATCCCCCTGTCATCCCTCCCAAGTCTACATTAATTTTTGATGTCGAACTTCTCAAGATCAATTAAAATTCCTATTTAAAATATCAAAACAAAAAACAAGAAAGGTTAAAGTCTATTTCTCCTTTGTGTGATATTGATATACTATCGATTATGAATAAAAGATGATATATTACTTTCTATATTAGAAATAGAGATAATTTTTAATGTATTGGGTTTATAACCAACCTCTTATATCTAAAAAAAAAAAATACGGAAAGGCTGCGTATGTATTGGTTAATACGACCTTGTCTGTTTTGTGGATTGACAATAACGCACTTTGTATTTTAGTAAGCTTAGTAAGATAAACATACGTATAATATTTATGTTTGTTTTGTCCTTTTTGTTATGTTCGCATTTAATATATAATTTAATCAAGTCGCAAATAGCAATAATAGTAATAAAAGTACTTGATCAGGGATCTTTTAATATACATTGAGTTATTTTAATAAATAAATCCATTTGATTACTTAATAACTAAGGTATGTAATTATATTTTCAACTCTAGTACTAATAAAGTTTAGTATAAGAAACGACAAACGTTATCCTTATTTGTCCAGATAATTACTTAACATTACCTTTATCCGTCACATGTACATATTGCTTTACGCTTATTAGATATATATTTTTACATATGTATCTATTTTTTATATAGAAAATAATATAAATAAAAAGTATGTTATTTATAGTACGCAATAGCACACTTTAAAAAGAAAAAAGGAGAGGGTTTCATCGATAGAAAGCTAAATAAACCTTTCCCAAATAGGCACTGACTAAAGGTAAAATGACACCTTCCAGGTTTTTTTTTATAGCAACAAAACATTTAGTGTAAACCTTTTACAGTGGGTTATATGCGGATAACATATATTTTACTTCAAAAAAACATACATACACATAAATCCATACGTGTACATACGTACACACGTGGAAATATTAACTAATTACAAGGTATGTTTATATGTATTATCACTATTTATTAAAAATATTGAACATACTGTTCAATCTTGTGTTGGTTCTCTTCTATTAAGAGAGTGTAATAATACAGATTCATTGCTATTGCTTTGATACTCTTCATCATCCGGATCACCATTATCTGGGACCTGAATATACGGATTATTCGGAAAAGGTCTAAATTTGTAACCAATAAATACATAGAAGGCTAGAGTGGCCAATTCATTTACAGCCTCACCCGCCCAAGTGACGTATTGGTATGGGAGCGATGCCTGTATTAATGTAACCACAATACGCGTGATATATATATAAACCAATGTTACAACGTAAAAAGAAGACCACAGTTTATACTTAGTTAATATGTCTTGCTCTAATAGTGAGTTTGTTAGTATATATACGTATGTGTATATTATAGTACAACTGGGTACCTTTTCCATCGGCAGCAGCTGCAGAAGCTAAATGTTTTCTGGTTTGCAAAATAGTCCATAAAATGACACCACATCCAGCTAAATCAACAAAAGGCAGCAACATATTCTAATATATGAAACATATACATGTATAAGTCTGTATATGTTTATTTTGCTTTGTTTGAATATATTTACCCAAAAAGACCAATCGCTTGAACCGATAGCTGCTTCACTTCCAATGGCTGATGCTACATTTGCCAAAACTTGTAAAGGGATAATGATGGATATAATCTTTTTGTCTTTTGATGATAGAAAAGGCTTGATAAACATCCAACCAGAAGCCAATAAAACTAAATAGATGTAAAATTTTAAATAAATAAATCTTTATACCTCTTCCCATTTTAATAAGATCAAACTTACTGATGATCAAAATGCTTAGTATGCCTTTGATACTAGCAAAAATATAAAACCCTATCCTCCAGCCGTCAGAGACAATACCCAATCTCATATAATGGTATTTGGCCTTTTTTTATAAATAAGAAATAATCAGTATTCCTCATCATCATTATTATTATTTTACTCTTTTCACTGTTCTCCCTCTTTTTTTTTTATATCGATTTCCCTCTTGGATCAGATTCTATATATAAACTCTTTCATCGGAGCGTACAATAAAAACAAGGTAACCAAACACAAAAAGAAAAAGAAAGAAAGAAAGAAAGAGACGATTCTTCAAAGCCCATAATTCATATTCCATAATAGAAATTGATAATTTCGATTTGTTTTTGTTTTTTTTTCATCAAAGATTGATTGATTGATAATACCCTTTCCTCTCACATCCCCCTCTCCTTTTTATGTAGAATAAACTCATTTTACTACTTACCGATTGCAGTGCTTTATTAACAACAATACATAAAACCAAAATAGACCTTTATAAATGTAGAGAAATAAGAAAATGTAATAATTAGCATATTATATAAAAAAAAGAGAGAAAGGCGATCGTAATAACAATAACAAAACTTACATTAACCAATGAGCTCTAAAAATCCTCTTTGTGTTCTTTTTAAATAACAAGAGATGGCACCAATAAATAGCAACAATTAAATAGGCTAAAGAAGAGTATCCATAAACAAATGGTAATGGTATATCTCCAGCAGAAAGGTGGTTGTTTCCTGGATTCACTTCTTCAACTTTTAACTATAAGATATACATAATGTTTTATAGGATCAATTTACTGAAATCATAAATAATCCCTTTCCCGCCCCCTTCTTTTTTTAAAAAAAATTTCATGCAAAATCTTTTCATTATCAGAAAGAAAAGAGAGAAAAAAAACTTGTTGTATTTACTCTAAATGAAACACTGGTCTCCTTACAGCTAATAAATAGGACCTGCCATAAACCCTGTTCTCCAGGCATAACATCGACTGCTGTTGACCAACTAAAATAATATTAACTCTTGTTATCTACTCCACTACTCTCTTTTTTTCTTTTTTTCTTTTTTTTTGGTGTGTCATTTATGATATTACTTTGTGGTTATAACATCTGGTAAAATCTTTACCATGCTAACACCATCATCTACTTCATCTTTTATAAAACTATTGTTCAAGAAACAATCGTCGTAAACGATAGGTGACGATGATGGTGTACGATCGTGTTTTTCTTCCTGCTGTTGCTGTTGATCTTTTAATATCCATCCTTTACGTATATAAAACGCTGATATACCAGGTGATTCTACATCAGTCAGCTATGTTTAAGAAAGGTGAGTTTTGCTTTTATTACGGTAATTTTTCTAGTGTATATATACTTTATAGTCTTCTACTAACAGCGTTAGCTTTCCACCCTGTAAAAATCCAAATTCAGCAACCTCGAATATTTTCCTATCATCTTCTTCTACAACCAGATCTGGCCTTGCAACAAGACTTTTTATTAGGAATGAAATATAAAATAAAACGTGTAAAGCAAAAAGTTTCATTCTTCTTTTTAACTCATCTGAGGAAGAAAAGAAAAGAAAAAAGTGTGAAAAAAGCCAAGAAGCATTTTGGATATCGGTCTTTTAAAAACCAAACTTGGTAATTTACAAAAATAAAATAAATGATAAGATGATCATAGCCCGGGATATTTGATAAATGAGATATTTTATTTTAATTTTATAATAATAACAAAGAGATTTATACACACAGAGAAAGAAAGAGAGAGAGAGAGAGAGAGTTATTTATATATTATTATTTTTATATATTAAATAGTTATTAGAAATTAGAAGTTACTGCTATATTGTTGTTCTCTATTATAGTAAGTGGGTTCTGGTTGAGACATATGCTGAGGTTGAGGCATCGGTGAGAACCCAGTGTTGCTATTGTTATGAGCAGCAGCATATTGACCCACTGGAGCAGCGTTTAATTCATAACCTGGTTGTTGATTATGAGGAGTATAGAAGGAGTTATTATGATGATGAGGGTCGGGAATAGGATCCGCAAAAGGTGAGGTATCATGAATATCTTCTTCATAATAAGCTGCTGAATTTCTACCACCACTAATACCAGCGCTACCACCATTATAATTATTGTTGTCATAGTGATTGTTTCCATGCAGTCTGTACTCCTCCTCTTCATCATCCTGTTCCTCTTGTAACTTTTGCATTTTGTTTCTACGGTGTTCTGACAAGTTTTGTTGAATACCAGACTTTTCTTTCCAAAAGAAGATACCAGTGATAAGTATTGCTAATAACCATAACACACAGATTACCCATGCAAAACCTGCTACTACTTTTGAAAGATTACACTAAATAAAATAAAAAAGAATACATGCATAAGTTTATTTGTTTAAGAAAACCTTATTTTCTTTATATTACCTGAGTAGCCCAGGCGCTAGTATAACCATCGCCTTCACTCTTCTGTTTATCTGCATCAGGTGTACAAGTACCAGCATTATTCGCATTGATGGTACTGGCAATACCTGCAGTAGCCCAAAGAACGGTTTGGAAAGAATTAAAGATGAGGTTGGTACGATTCTTTAGACAAAATTTGCCAAGGCGCTTAAATTTGTTTTTATGTTCGTACATCCAAGGCAAAAAGACAAGTAGGAATGGGACGGGTAAACTGATAATGGCAACAAATAATGTATAGTTTGGTCCTCCACTACTACCACCCTACACGTACTTTTTTTTTAGAAAAAGAAAGAGAAAGTGTTTTTATATACTTACATTGTATTTTACTTGTGTTGCTATAACGGGCGCAACAAGACAAATGGCTAAGAAGGTGGCAAATCCTGTAATCAAGTGAAGGATTCTTTTTATGTTTTCCAACAAATTCGAGCGTCTTTCGTCGAGATTTACTGGCACATCTAATGTATAACCTTTTGCCATTGTATTGTTTATAATAAATTAAAGAAAATATAAAAACAAATATATACAAATACAAATAAATAAAGAAAAAGAAAGAAAAACAAAAATAGAGAGAAATTGTGTTATAAAGGCTTCTCTTTGTGTTACACACTCAGCCTCTTTTTAACCCTTTTTAGGAATGCTAAGAAATCTTTCTTCCTTTTAGTTAATTACTCTTTTTTATAATTCAGCCTAAAAGTCAGATGATAAACGGACTACTACATGGCGCGCTTCCTTCTTTTTTTTTTTTTTTTTTTTTTT
>VCJA01000251.1:1289-17547 GCA_024139275.1 Backusella macrospora
TCTCTGGGCACAACAATTATAAAGTTCGATATGGTTTTTAAACATTTCTAACGATATTGGTACAGTTACAGACATTATCTTCATCCTATAGTCAGTTCCACTAAACCTAACTTGATTCAAGTTTCCTGATAATTCATTTATATCAATCTTCTCTACATTTTTTAATCAACTCGGATGTTCAAAAGTAGGCATGGATCTGACAGATCATTCATGTTGTTCAATTTCGAAATGCTAAATAAAGTAACATTAGTTAGCGAAGACTAAAATAAGAAAAGTCAAACTCATAACTAACATTACGAAGAAGGTAATGCTCTGTTCTAGTTTCTTTTATCTTTGAACGTATTGTTTATTGTTTCTGGAATTTTTGCCATCTTTCCTCCTTTTTCTGTCGTATAATTTTTTGCATCTCTCTCTTCGCTGGATAATCAACCAGTTCTTTTCTCTCTTTTTTAATTTTTTTAATTTCTTTGTCTAACTATTCTAGTATAAAATTATTTTGTTCCGCTTTTAGATATTCATTCAGTGGTTTGTTTTCTTGCTTTAGAGACTCAAACTTTCTTTCTTTTGAATGTTTTTCTAAAGATCCAATAGCTGATGAAGCGGACTTTTTGCACTGATATCTTTTGATTGGCTATCTTGTATATTTTTTGTTGAGGCACCATTGAGTACACATGTCACTAAACCTGGCCGAACCAATATTCTATGTACGAATGTCAGCTTTCTTGAATCACAGAAATCTTGAATACGGTTCATATCAAAAGCAAATTCAAACATTTCAGATTTTCATTTTAACTCCAATGGATTACTTGTTATTTGGACATCATCTTTGCAGGTGTGATCAAAGTTTTTGTCGCCAAAATCAGTAAGTACAGTATATAAAAGAGCAGTATTCACTGACAGGCATAAAAGAGAGGATGGTGCTGATCTTAGGCACAGCTTAGAAATATGCTTCCTATTATTTGTTATCTCAAATAACTGGTTTGATAAAACAAATAATGGAAGTTGAGCTGCAATGGTGAAGGACATTCCTTTTTCAGGAATAAAAGGTTTCGCAGATAAAAACAAGACTTTGCAAACTTGGACTTCTCTTTCAGTAGTATTAGTGATGTCAATATTCTTTCTTCTGATAATCACATCCTCATGATAGTATAGTAAGTGTTTAAGGATTATTTTGATTTTTCTAAGTCTGATTCCAGGAACATACACTTAATTGTTTTCATTTATTACGTATTCAATATCTTTGTCTCCTACTGACAACATATTTTGAGAATACTTTTTTCGCTTTTCGATTTTTTTGGTTGCGGCATAAATGGAAAAAGTTAACATAATGAATCTTTTAAACTATCTATTAGTATTTCCTTTTTTACAATAACTAACTTCCTGATATGATCATATTTTGCTGTCCAGTTTTCCGAGTAATATATTGAGTATTTTGTTAAGAGATTTTTGAAATTTCTTTCGCTTTAGATACATATTATCTACGTTTACTGAAAGTTGAGTCACTGCTGCTTTTTTTTTTGTCGATTTTATGTCTTTGGCATTTCTAAAGATAAGCTGTTATTCCTCTTTCGCCGTACTCAATTTTGATTTAGCAGTGCTTGATGTTGCTTGAAAGTCGTCATCTGAATCACTGCCTTACACGTTAGAAGTGATTTTCATAAATAATCTGTCTTGTATTTCTAGCCAAAGTCGGTGATCATCTCTTGTTTTTTTGTTACTCCTGCGGTATCAAAATTAACTGTATTAATTACCTGGAAATGGCTTATTGAAAATAAATTTTTGTAATCTGCGTATCGCTTTGGTTCAGTAGCACTAGGGTGCGTGGGTGGATTGGGAGTTGCGCTATATTGAGTTTGAGTTTGAAATTCTCGTGGAATCACAAAATATATTTGTCTGTTTCTGTTGGACAGTGCCATTCATTACAGAATTAATCATTGAAAACTCGACTGCAAATGAAAAAATTGATGCAAAGTCGGAATATTGTTCTATAGCACTGTTTAATTTATCAGTTATGGTAGCTCTTGTGTTTCCAAGGTCACTTCGCAAAATCTGTCAAAAAGGAACAACAATAGATTTAATCTGTTCTTGAATTATTAGTCTACTTGTAAATTGTGAACTGGACTTGCTTTCTCCTGATTTATTTTCATTCTCCAAAGCTTCTTTGACTTCTTTTAGTAGCTGATCAAAATTTCCATTGATAATTTTTTTATATATATCAAGAGCATCAAGCTTGAAGTACTTGATTCTATTTGCAGTTCAATAGGCACCATGTTCTTGATCAAGAGCCTCGTAAGATTCAGGCGGTATTTTTTTCCTGTTTTCCTCTTCTTTTTTCAGTCTGCTAGCACCAGAATTATTTTGTAACTTTATTTTGATGATATCTTGCAGTTTTGTCTTGAAAGTTTCGTGTAGATTCAAAAGAAGTTGATCCTTCTCTGGTTTAAATGCGGTATGACGTGTTCTGCCTTTTCCTTTTTGTCAAAAGACTCAAGCAAACGAAATATATAGAGTAATATTTTATTGAGATGTTTGAAATAATAACCATAAATTATGACATGTTTTATTATCTGTTGTTGCTGAGAAAACACAAGAGGTCTATTTGAAAAATCAGTCATAAAGACGCTAGATAATTGTCTGGTTTCTTTATATACAAAGATACTTTGAATCCTAATCTAGTACAATTTGTTTTAAAAAATATTCAGATTCAACGATAAGTTTAAATACGACTGTCATTAAGAGCATGCACTTCAGTATGAAAAATAGTAATGGAAACTACTGTAACTCTTCTACTATGTTGTATCATACTTATCAAAGCTTTAATATATATATATACTTCTTACTATGGGTCTTCTCTCTATTATTTTCAATAAAACTGCGTTTATACGGACCTCGTTTATTGTTATTGCTGATCGAATCATTATAAACCGTTTATAAATCACGTACTTCTGTATTAATCTCAGCACTTTCATTTTATCAATCCTAAAAAAGAAAAATTGTCTGAAAATTACTTGATAATAAGCCTATAGAAATGTATTTGTATCAGTATCAGTATCAAATAATTTTTTATTGTCTCAAAATGGATTTTTATTAGATAAAATTTTATAATCAATTATAATATATAATAAGGTTTTTATTGTTTAAAAGGTGTTTTTTAAAAAAAGAAAAAAAAGGCATGAGAATTTCGAATAGAAAAGATAAATAAAAAAGGAGGAAATATATATGTTATTCAATATAAATATAGCGAATAACTATAGGTGTAAGAATTGTTTGTGAAAAAGAGAAGTAGAAAGGTAAAATGAATGAAGGCATATGTAAAAGGATTTTTTTCTATAAGAAAAATAAAAAGGGATACAACGGATGTATGTGTTACAAACTGCGAGAATTACTGTGTTCAGAAATCTGCATAGCATCCGATGAACGCCAAGGACCGTCATCCTCGTCTTGTGGAACAATCAATGCAGCTGTGTTAGATTGAATAAATTTACTCCTCATCATACTTTGTACACTCTGGTTGACATCATCATTGGTACTCGGTATTGAAATAGAGTTGTATTGTGTGGGGTAGTGGCTGTAGGTATACGAAAAATGCGGCCTCATATAGGAATTTAGTGAGTGTGATTCCAAAGCTACATTATCATTATCATTATTACTACTGCCAGTACGGCTATTCTCAGGTTCAGTGATTTCAGGAATAATGTTATGCTTTGCAAGTAGTTGTTGTTGGACACGTAGCTGCTCCTGCAAAACTTCAAGCTGCCTTTGCTGGTTTTTATGTGCTATTAATGCCGATATAGTAGTAGCTGGAAGATGGCAAAGATCACGACTATTGCTACTGGACATGATATACTCATTTTCACTGGAATAGTGCCTATTCATACTGAATTTACTATTCTCTCCTCTGGGAACATAGTTTTCACCTAATTTTGAGCTATTGTTACACCTTTTTGCGAACAACTGTTGAGCTCTTGCAGGTGAAGAGCGGTATTTATCTTCTACGTCCGTTCGAGCTCGAAGTGACGATGTTTTTTCTCGAAGTCCACGATTTCGTTTGTCAAGATGTCTCATATATTCGACAGCCTTAAACAAGATAGTGCTCTTTGAATTATTAATGTTTTTCAACGTTGGAACTATCTCCGTTAGCTCCTTGAATCCAATGCGGATTGCATTTCTTCGCTTTTGCTCAGAAGCAATATGATTTTCTTTTTTTTCATCTTCAGTTAAGCCATCTTTGTTAAGCTTGGAGCGTTTCGTGCTAGATAGAGATATCGTCTGTGATTGGGATTTCTCAACTGGCGGTTCTTCTACAGCTGTAAAAGAAGAAGTGGCTTTTTTAAGCTGAATTGGTCTTTCTATATTTGAGTGCTTGAGAAAGGCGCATGTACTTCTTCTCTTTCGATTATTGATTAAATCACCTTTGAACAAGTTATCCTCCGCCTGAATTAAGGTTATTGGTTTGAGATGTTGCGAGACGTTAGACGATACATCAGAATTATTGCTAGTATTATAGAAAGACTCGTTTATAACATTGGAAGCTTTCTCAGACTCGTGATAACCTCGTTCTTTTTCGGGTGTTATCGCCTCATGACTAATATTTTTCTGTTTTTTAAAAAAATAGAATGGAAAAAATAGTGGTAAAACAGGTCAGATAACAGTAATATAAAATAGCTGAGGGAATTCGACATTACAAAATATGGATTAGGTACAGTGATGCTTACTTTGTTTGTGTTTTCAATCACATGAACTGTAGAAGAGTTAAACGGAGAAACTAAGTCAGGAATGGCATTATCTTCAATAGCTGATGATGGTGTAATAAAGCTAGAAAAAAACTTCTCTTCCCTATCAGACATCGACAACGTATTAATATGTCTTTGTTTGTTGCCCTTTGTTAACGAATGGTCGCTGTTCATTTCTAATTTGGGAGTAGAAAGTCTTTCAATAGTAGGATCAAAGCTATAACCTAAAAAGTCTATAAGCATATAGCTCTCTCTATTAAGAAAGCTGAGGAGTTTTCTGCTTCGCTTTATTTTGTTTTGCATTAACTTTTTTTTTATGAACTACCTTCAAAACAAGAAGTGTTCTGTATAATAGAGTCCTCTAGTGCATTTTCATTTCCTGGATAGCTGGACAGTGAGTAGTCCCAAGTACTGGTTGTACTCGTGCTAGAAATACTAGATGCTTTATGAGTTGAAACCGCTGGGTCGTACCCCATACTTGCTTCCATCTTAAACAATACGTAATATTTTTAACAGATGTAAACTATAGATACTTTTATCAGTTAAAATAAGACCAGATCATCTTATATAACATTCTATAAGCACCTACATCTACCAACGCTTTTTTCTTTTTCTATCAGTATTATTTTTAAACTAATTATTCTATCTAATTAAGTGTCAACGGAGCAAGATATAAAGAAAATTAAAGAAAATTAAAGAAAAAAAGGAAAAGAGAGAAAGAAAGAAAGAAAAATATCAAGAAAAAATAGCAAAATATATAAATAGGAATTAAAGAAGTGCCAAAATGTAATTGACTTTACAAATGTTAAATAGGCTTAAGAGGACTGCTGTGTAGTTTCTTTTTGACTTTTCGTGGAGTCATCAAAAAGCCGGGCTTGTACTCCAATAGGCTTAACAGAAAGTAAAATAATAACCGCCTCTCTCTTAGTAAAATTAATCAAAATTCAAATTCCTCTGAGAAAAATGGACTTGTCTTTCCTATCAATACAAAGATAAGCACATCTTTATTACTCATTAATAAGACAATGCGTTATTACGTGTAATTGGGTTATTATTATTTTCATTATTTTCAAGTCAAAATCAAAGGTTTTGTGTACATGCAAATAATTTTTAATTCTACCAAAATAATGTTTTCGTTCATTCACGTGGTTTCACATGTCAGTATCTTTATTGATTATTGCATGATGAGAGGTAAATATTTTCATTATTGATAAAAAAAAGATGTTTTTATTTTTTATTTTCTTTATTGACATAAGTATAGCATAGCATGTATTTGTTATAAACTAAATAATATGGACTAATTAGTCCCATTTAGAGTGAGAGTTGTTGGTTACAGCCATGACTTGGTCGATGTTCTGAAGCATCGCAGTGGTACGACTCAACAAAGAAGTAAGATTGCTGACTTCACGCTTCAACTCATCACGGTGAGCCTCTAATACTTTATGGGTATGCTGACGATCGGTAACAATAGGATTGAACAAGGCTGAAACAGTTGTAGCAAGTGCAGTAACAGCTGGTGAAATAGTAGGCTGGTTTTGTTGTTTAGGAGAGAGCGGCATCATATCTTGAGCAAGAAGTGGAGGAGAAGGTAAGCTTGGAAGAGCCCTTTCACTACGATCCACTTCAGGGTTCAACAAACATGCAATGTTAGACGTATTCTTGGTGGGCTTCATTGGTGGGGAAGGAAGATAGGGTTGGTGAAACACTTCGGGTTCGATCGGATCAGGTGATGAACGTGCGCTAGACTGGTCGGTGTTTGTGGAAGTGCTGGGTGTAGGAAGAAGAGGTCGTAAATGTTCAACACGTTTGGCGGGTCTGTCAGAGAGTTGTTCGATTCGACGTTTCGAGCCACATATAATCTGTTCAGTATTAATAATATCTTCAGCTGGAGGAGAAATTTGACGGTGAACCACGGAACGAGTGACTAAAGTAGCTGCAGTGACTCTTTTGCGGCGTTTGATTGTGGATCTTTTCATTGTAATAGGTCGATGGACACTGTGAAGTTTGAAATACAGTCCGCAAGCATTGCAAATAGGCTGGCCGATTTCGTCACGTCTCCACAATGGTGTTGTTGTTGTATGGCAATTAGCACATACAAGCGCACTGCCATCCTCAGAAGCTGGTGGTGTACTGGGAGGTGTGATTTCGGCTGATCTATTAAAATTGTAATAGTTGATATCTTCTTTTTGTTGAACAGTGATGGTAACTGGTGGTGCTGGTGCAAGTGGGGCAGGTGCCAAAAGAGGAGCTGGGGAAATACGGGGAGCAAGGGCGATTGGATTGATTTGTTTGGGGCGTTTCAAAGCATTTCGCTTAAGCCATGGTGGACGAGTGGTGTTACGGGCTTTATAATAAAGGCCACAGGCGTTACAGATAGTTTCGCCAAGGGGAGATCGTCTCCACAAAGGTGTAGTGGTGGTACCACAATTCGAACACGAGGTAACAACCGCACTTCCAATGTCCGATTTCGCAACACTGGAGTTGCTCGGCTCAACGACTGGTAAGTTATTGGTGGAAGGGGCGGAAACCTGAGAATGATCGATGCCAGAGTTATTCTGCTGGACTTTCTGAATGTTCATTACAGTTGTCTGAGACATAGTAGACACTTGGGTTTCTGATTGTATTAACGGGCATTTGTGGCATGCATCCACACTGGTAGAAGTGGATGGTATATTGTAGAAGGGAGATTTAACAGTCATTTTAAATCCAGGTGTAAATTTTACTTTGTTTTATATTTATTAAGCTTTGTTGAATTTAATATACTTTATAGTACACTTTTTAAGAAGAAGAAGAGAAAAAGTATAAGAAAAAGAAAAAAAAATGGAAAAAGTTGTCCATTAAAATTCTCGATATTTATCTACTTTTATCAGCATGGTCACGCTTTTCCATGATTGGCTACTGATAGCAACATCTTACAGCTAATTTTACGTCGGAGGAAACAAACAGCCAATTAGATCCGATCTGTTATCATTTTTTTAAAAAAAAAAAATCTCTTTATCTATTCACCTCCTTCTTTTTTAACCCCTTTGACCAAACATTAAGTAAAAACCTAAACTGCTTCTCAAACAACTCAATAACTACCGATAGAGCAAACACGAAATTAAATAATTTTATACAAAAGACGAAAAGAAGATCAATGCATTCGCCAATCTAACCGTTAAATATTTCACTGAGAAGGAGAGGGGAAAGTAAACTTATTGAAGCGCTTTACTTTTCTTATCATTCCTGATAGATCTTTGCGCGGCCAAATATGGGATGTTTAAACCTAATTGTGAATCTTGCGGCTTAATGCGCATTACAGTGGGATCTTATCTTATACTTGAAGTTCTTTTTGTGCTATCACTTGCTATATTAATTTATTTATATAGTAAAAATACAACTTTCGATACTATTGATTAAAACAGGCGAATGCTTGATAAATCAGTCATTTGACACACAATACATCACCCATGCAATGTTTGCCATATTTTTGCTTTTTTTTTTATAGATAGCATATATTTAGGAGTGAACTTGATTTTAGCAAAATTAGTCTATCGGTAAGCATGATGAAATCAAAAGCAATGCCGCAATTTTGTAACTCTAATAAATATCTCAAATGTAAAACTTAAATCACTGTAATTCTATTATCAGTGTTTAGTCAATCAGATTCATTTATCAATTGATAAACTCACCGATAATCGACCAGTCGAATTTTGCTATGAGATAACACTCAAGTTTTTTCATATATTTGGTTAAAAAAAGTACAAATTGAGCACAAATCCCTGGAAGAGAAGTGCTAATGATACTATTGTACCACTTTGATTCCAAATACCATTGATGTTATTTTTTTTTTCTATAGTAATTTTTTACTATTATCGATATGGGTAAATCACCTTGGCTCTTGTTTTCTAAAAAAAAAATTAGTATTTGTTTGTGTCCCATTGACAAATCTATTTACAGACTGCATCTCTTTCTATTCCGCGGATTCTTTCTCAATGCAGTCACCACAAATCAACAGCATACCCCTATTTTATCTTAATAGAGGCATTTTTGAGTTATTTTAATCAACATCAAGTGTGATTTTGAATTTCTTTTTGCACATAACTAAAAAAACAAATCTTCCCGAGGAACTTCAATGAGATCTACAGACCTCGATCCAAATCCCCAGAACTGTACTACTGAGCAGCTGGCACGTTGTAACGTGAATAATTTGAGGAGATTGAAACCCATTATCAGCAGAACTAGGTCATTCCGCCAAAATAAATAAAAATAAATAATTTCTTATGAATACCAGGGTCTGCTTAATATTTTATTTTTTATTTTTTTCTTATTATAAATGGAATGGGCTATTTTATATGAGCGGTTTATCACTATCATTTAATTTAAAAGTACGGACATAAAGTTAGACATACGCCGCAAATAGCTACATTTCCGTATGAAATCACTAGACGCTTTCTATCTGAACCTTTTTACTAATGTAGAACAATAGATGATTGAATATGTGTTTCGTCATTAATATTTTTTCTTGAGACATTTTCGTTTCCTTTTAGTTGACTATAAAAAAACAAATCACCAGGTTGTCAAATCAAACCCTCTTATTGGGACACTATTTTAATATAAATAGAGTAATTGATTTGAGGGAAAGAACGCTTAGATTTTTCTGACGAATGAGAGTATCATTTTTTTTCCAGCAATTTATCTCTTTATATATATATAGATAAAGCTCAGCGAATTAAAATAAGAGAAAAACCGAGAGGAATTAATATGTCAAAAGCTAAGATATAACAGTCTATTAAAAAAAAACAATTACAGTTTCAGAAATGAAAGGTTTAAGAGACAAACCTAGGTTAAATTCCATCGAGGAGGTAACTGAATATTATGAAGTGCGGTATGACTATTACTGATTTCAGTTTTATATATTTTGAATTTATGACTATGAACTTTATGATCTACATTATTCTACATATCTATCTTGAATCAATCCTAGTCTACACATAAAATATCACTAAAAATACATTGTTGAAGTATACCAACAGTTTTTTTTTGGAAAAAACCGATGGCGAACATCTTTACAATTTTGTCAACTGACTCTCACCTATGTTAATGTGGTTCCTTAAAATTAAAATGCAATGTTTTTTCCCACGCTAATCACCATGATTTGTGCGAAAAATTCAATGTTGATTATGTTATCTTTAAAGCGTTTGCCCATTCGACAAGAAATCTAAGAGCGATTTTTCTATAATTTGTACTGCGAATTCTCAATATATCCTTCTTGATATAACTTGCAGTATTTTTTTAAAAGTATTGTGATATCTGATTCTATCTCGTTCGGTATTAATTACCCTCAACATTGAAACACTTATCAGCAGAAATGCTGACGAGTCAAAATGGATAAAAAAAAAGAAGAAAAACTGATAGTAAAGATTATCCATAAGTTTATTGTTTTTATGTTTATATTCATCAGAAATATCGGCGTTAAAGAGACTGTGTAAAGATCGCCTGTGTGATTGTGTTACTCTGAAATCTAAAATAATTAATTAGCAGCATGTTTTAACCATTTCACTTGCCCGAGGTTTTTGGTGGTATAACAAATATAAAAGCTAGACACCATGTGAGTAAATACATATCTGATTGTAACTACGTATCTATATTATTTACCTAGAATTTATTATTCAGTATGGCAAACTAACATGTAACATTTGCTCCTTTTTAAGAAAACATTAATTAGAATGAGAAAATGTATTAATATGTGTAAAACTTGTTCCTAGATATCATGTTCGACTTTAAATAATTACCCATAGTCTTTCCGTCTAGGCAATTATAAAATGAAACAAAACAAAAGCTTGAAAAAAAAGGAGGGATGAGAACACCTAAATTACACGCTAAAGCAAATAAGACCATGCCACAATAAGGGTATCCTTTTTTTTTATGCATCTTACCTATACTTAGTTGACTCGATATGCAAAGTAAAAACACATAAGCACTTATCCAGAATTCTATTATTACTATTTTTATATACGTTCACTGATGCTGTGTTGAGAATTGATCTGCAAAAAAAAAAAAGTGGAATATCCAATTTACTTCGGAGATGATAAACAAGGGTGGGAAACCAAACTTATGTGTGTTGCTATTAGCTACCCAAAGAGCCTTTATGAGTTGTAAGTTATCACTACAAATGGTCAGAAAAAACTTGAATATCTACAGAGTAAAACACAGTATCTAGTATACATATATGAATTCTATGATGTATTGCAATTCAAGGGAGCAAAGTATCATATGCTCATTTTTACGATTCAGGAACATATAAAAATAATGTAACCAAGTAAGTTGGAGCTACTATCTAAAGTTAAGATATTTATATTTAACATTGCAGATCTGTCCGTTTAGTATATATATTCTACATCTCTCTAATCAAACTATCATTGTATTTATGCTTTCCTCTAAATAATATACGCATGTACATCATATCTATTTACTAGAAATATAATAATATATAAAACAGGTGACGGCATTCACGTGGCTGCAATCATCAGATCAAATGTCATACACAAGACAATTCATTAAATTCCACCTAAAGAATATATTAAAATGGTCAAGTAAGAATTATACAATATGAATAGATTGAGATCATAGAAAATATACAGTGCATCATAAGGTCGTTATTACAAATCAACCGTATAAATATTAAATGTATAATTATTCAACTTTTTTTGCAATAGCGAAATGAAATTCTACATTTGTTATCTAGCTCCTTTAGGTGATTGATGTCATTTCGCAAAAGTGTAACTAAATCGTTACTTTAGTCAATCAAGCATAAATTCCTCATTTTTATTTCTTTGACCGCTTGGAAAATGGTATAAATACCCAGCTTTTTATTTAATAAAACTTTAGATCTATTTTCATCATGTTTAATAACATAACTTTTGTAAAGACTTAGTGCTTTCTTTTTTTCAAATATTTATAATTCCTTTATTCCAACTCCTATTTATCCACTTTATCTAATTTATAATTCTACAACAGGAATCGTAATAAATTCAGTAATTAAGAATATAGACAAGACTATTATTTTATTTATAATTTCATACTAGAGCATCTCCAAGCGAGGTTTTTAAATGGGGGTTTTAAATTTAAAAACGTCGGGTTAAAAAGGGGTGTCACTCAGGCTCCTGTTTTACTAAATAAAGGTTTTTAACTTTGACCGGGACCGTTTTTCGGATGTTCATTTTTTTAAAATGGGTCGAAAACGTTTTTTTTTAATTTTCATTTATTTTCATCTATTTTTGTAAATGTCAGAACAAATTGCTCAAAGCGATGCTTCTCAGCAACAGCAAAAAAAAACTCAACACCAAGAAGACGAATAATTGTGCATATCATGTTCTGCTATTTTCGTGGATGTCGTGGTTGGCAGTGGTCAAACAAAAGATAGACTTTGGGAGAGAATCCATGCTGATACTTCGTTAAAAGTGCTTTTCATTTTCTTCGATAAATTTAAGTTCGTTTGTGGCATTAAAGGGAAATTCACAGAACAACAACAACAACAAAAATGATAATAGAGATAATAGAGGTAATAGAGACAATAAAGATAACTATAATAACAATAACAACAACAATAGTAGTGTGTCGTATTAAACTACGTCTTACAGTGGAGAGAGAGCCCATCAATAATATGTCTCAAGATAAAAGAAATAGCAAAACGGAGTTATAATAAAGCCTTTACCGTCTCTGTGGTTTCTTTTGAGATTTAAACGTTTTTATTCTCAATTTAAAAACGGCAGAATAAAAACCTCGCTTGGAGATGCCCTAAGTAGCTTAAAAATATGTGTAACCTGATATATTTGTAACACTATCAAATAAATAAATAAAAGCTACACTCTTATGATGAATGATGATATGATACGAGCTACCGTTAAATATTGATGCGGCTTTTAATATAAAACTTGTTCTTGAATTTCAAGCTAACAGGATACAAATCATGACGTTACAGTTTTTACATCTGAAAACATATTTAAACCTTATGTTGTAGGATATAAAAAACACTTTTCTTTCTCTTGTATAAGCTCATATTATATTAACACATCTAAATTTTTAAATTTTTTTTTTCCGAGTAAATAGTGAGGAGTTATTTGCTTATTAATTCTTATATGCTTTGGAGCTTTTCTTGTTGAAAATACTTGAATGTAGCTACAAAATTAAAGCAGTCAAAATATAAAACCAGTTGTCGTCACGAGTTTTATAGTATTATTAATACTTAGACGCTTGTTATTCGTTTTATCCCACATATTTTATTTTTACAAAAGCTAGCTTTAAATGTCCTTTCGTCCACCTCGTACATTGCCCATTCTTACTCTCTTCCACAATGCAAAATCAGAGAAATCACGCGCAGCCTTACTAATGTTGCAGAATAAACAAAAGAATGCTGAGGGTGAAGAAGCCTATCGTATTGATATTGTTGATGAGAACAGTCATACTACTACGGATACACAACTACAACAAGTCGCTAGTTTTCTTAATAGTAAAACCGCTTGGAAAGACATGCTTTCATCTGAAGCTGCCACAGAGAATGGCGTCACTGACCCAAGAGATGCTTTTAAATTATTAAAGGAGAACCATAGTGTGCTTCGTTGTCCTATTGTAGTTGACTGGGAAAAAGGAAAGGCAGCTTTAGGCTCCCCAACTCTCGATGCTGTTAAACAGTTAATCGAGGCGCGTAATTCAAAAGCTTAAAAAAAACAACATTATTGTGAAATATTGTTTATTATTATTGCTACTATTATTATTAAAAAATATTATAACAGACACTTTGTTTTCTAAAATATGCATAAATTTGGGTGCGTTATTAGTATATTACAAAAATGACATGCATAAAAAGCGGACTGTGTGTACAAGTGGATGAGATGGAGGAAAGGTGGTATTAAAAATTGGTAAATGTTGGGAATAGGATGTTTCTGTTGTTGTGTATCTGTTTAATGCTTATGAATTAAAGAACGGACGCCCTTTTTTTTTTTTGCCACCAGTAGTGGCATCAGAGTCTTCAGAGGCAGAAGGGTCACTCTTCAAAACAATGATATTACAACTTTCTTTAGTTTCAGGTCTTGGCTCAACTAAGAGATGGTGAGGGTGGTCCTTTTCAGGGTGGTCGACTGAACACATTGGTATGTTCTTTACCCATTCGTCTTCCAGTACGTCTTCCAAAGAGCAACGATCAGCAGGGTTGGGTGTTAGAATACGTGTAATAATGGATCTTGATTCTCTGGGTAACATCTTGAAAAGTTTCTCGGCGCCTTGAGTAGAAGGTGTAACAAAATTTTTGTATGACTGGTCCTTGTCTGGGCGTGGTAAACGCCAAGGGAATCTACGAATAGACATACATACGAAGACAATACCGCAGGACCAAAGATCGGTTAAATGTGCATCGTAATCGGGGTCGGTGAATTGTTCAGGAGCAATATAAGGATCAGAACCACAAATTCCTTTACTCTTATGAACTTTCGTCTCGTGAGGGTATTTATTGACAACAGCACAACCGAAGTCGATGATTTTAACTATACCACGCTCATCCAAAACCATATTATCAAGCTTAAGATCGCGATGGGCTAGACCCATTTTCTGCAAGTAAGCAACTCCGTTAAGCATTTGGCGCCAGCAACAAGAGATTTCCTCGCGTGTCATCTTGCCGCTCATGACAATATTAAACAGATCATTGGGAGCAAACTCCATAATCTCGAAAAAATTATGACCTTCTTGGATGATATCAAGCGTTTCAATCACATTGGGGTGATGTAATGTTGAGCCAATACAAAATTCAGCAGTGACCTTCTTAACATATTCTTTTTCTGGCTCGGTCGGAGAGCGTTTTCTAAATTGCTTGACTGCAAACGTCTTGCCATCTGTGCTACGTCTTATTAAGCGGACAGAGCCACCAGCACCTTTGCCAACAAATCGGCCTGTAAAAAATAAAAAAAAGGTTAGTCCACAATATTCTTTTTTTATCATTCACGAGGAAGTCAAACAAAAAAGTAGCTTACCCCATTTACCGTATTTTTCCTCTAAATTCTTGTTGAACTCATTTGCAAAGAAAATTTGGCTGGATTTACTCTTGAGAGAAGTGGATTGTGATTTCGAATCTGAGTTATCCTTTTTTGTTTTATCTTTTGACGGCTTAAAAATTCTTTTGAGGTCGTGGAAAATGGTATCTTTTTTTTCAAGATGATGAAAATGTGTATGATGGTACTCTTTATTATATTGAGGACGTTTAAAGACGAATTGTGAAGGTGTTGTTGGGCGTGCAGGTAATGACGTAGAGCTACTAGGAGATGGTATACCATGTTGGTCCAACGGAATAGATAGCATACTGTTGTTATTAGACGAATCTTCAGTATAAGTGTCACCGGAAGATGACGGAGCTGGGCTATTTACTGTCTGCTCTGGTTCCTCCTTTTGTCGGGGTTCCTCCTCTTCCCCGCTACTTTGTGGAGATAAAGAAGGTGGAGTATGATCAGCGGTGGGAGGAAATGATGGAGAATTTGCTACTGCAGATGATGAATCCGATACAAAATCAAATACATTATGATGATGAGGCGTTAATAAAGGCGTGCCAGGCATCGATACATCCGGAGTAACATTTTCGAATTGATGAATAGCATGTTTATTCTGAAAAATCTTGGCTGGAGAATGAAAATCAACAGAATATAACTTTTCTGACAGATTGCTGACTTGTGAAGAATCAATTATAGCAGAACTCATATCTTAAAAAAAACAGTTGTTAACTTCTAGATAAATAAACAAATAAATGTGAACAATATTACAATAAAAAAAAAAAGATAAAAAGTTGGGAAAAAAAAGAAAGTAAAGGGTAAAAGAAATCTATTGCTTTTTTATAGGAATTAAACACTCTATATTAGGTAAGGAATACCAAGAGAAAAGCCGAATTTTTCAGCAACCGCCCAGCAAAATCATAGCACGGATATCAAAAATCAACAAGAAAAAACTCGCGGGAAAGGGTTTTCACGAAAATGACAACAATCTTTCAAGAAGTGTATGTCATTGTTTTATTATTTATGCATCCTTAAATCAAAGCATGGTATCAAATAACTATATTACTGTCACTAGCTGTTGCGGGAGTGATTATTTCCTTAAATATCCGAGAAAAAAATATAATCTCATGGATAAATTTGGCCCCGGTTGGACCGATGGTAAGTCCCTCAAAGCAAAACAAAATATAAAGAAATAGCATTTTACCCCTTTCCTCTTTCTTGATTTCTTTACATGAAACAAATAGCAACAATCAAACACTTTCATTTTTTTCTGCATTTTTTTTTATATTATCCACGTTTTAGAATGCATATGTTGTGTCTGATTTCACGTGGTCAGATCATTGAGCTGCTGTACCATTTATCCTGATATCAATGACAAATCTAGACACTCCTCACACATTAAAATGCTATTTTTGCTTGTTATCTTCCCGCCACTAAATCGGAGTATCACATTTGAGTTATTCTAGGCTAATTTGTATTCGCATCATCTGTTATAAAAGCTTCTTTTTTTTT
>VCJA01000254.1:5700-17307 GCA_024139275.1 Backusella macrospora
TGAATAAATTCAGGGACAGAACCAGTGCTTTCATTTTGTTTAATACTTGTTTTTGGTTGCTTCATAACTTTATGTTTTGACATTACTGCGCATGCCAAAAATAATATTTAATAAGCACGCAAAATAGAAAAAAATGAAAGAAAATGAAAAAGAAAAAGAAAAAGAAAGGTTTCAAAGCAGTCACGGTTAGTGTAGTTCCTAAAGTGATACTATTTGTTGAAAAACATGCTATATGTTTTCAAGTCATAAAGTCGGTTATAAGGAAATGAAGTCATCAATAAAAGCGTGGAGGAAGTTACTTGTCGATTATGGAAGCTTTATTATGGAAGTGTGCTGCTCCGTCTTAAATACTAATCAAATAGAAATATGGGTTTTGCATTGATGAAGAGTAGCAACTCTAAAACAGATTCATGCAGCAAGCTAGCGAGTCATAAAAAGTTAAAGCAGGAGAAAAATTAAATATAACATTTTTTCTAATGTCCTGTTTTTTTTTATCCCCCCTCTTTTGGAAACCTATTAATAGAAGTCACTTAAATTATGGGCATTTAAGCACGTTTTCATGTGAAAGTTCATTATTGCAGTAATACAGCTGCAGTATCAGGATGAGCTATTTTTCGGCTAAAATTAGCGGGATCATTAACCAAATAATTGATCCATTTACTGCTCTTGAAATTCAATTGGGTCACTTTTAGTGAAAGTGGGTCGACTTCGACAATAATAGGTCATATCGTATAAAATGGATCAAGTTGACGAAAATGAGTCAGGTTGACAAAAGCAGGTCACATTATATGAAAATAGGTCGTATTTCAAGAAATAGAATATTGCCAGTGAATATAGGCTACTATAAGTTTTTTTTACCAGTCAACTAAATCAGGCTATGATAACTGATAGAAATTGACTTGCAAGCATGTGCCACAGAATGATGAAGAAAAAACATTAAAGCTGCGTTATGATATTGTAAATAAATGGAGACAGAGAAACATTGATTTTCTATCAGAAGTCGTATTCATTGGCGAGTGAGGTTGCAGCCAAAATATACATCGCTTGAAAGGTTGGTCTAAAGTTGGAAAGCCCTGTCATGTTCACATACCACAAAAAGGACCAGATATGACTATAATAAGAGTCACATCAGGTCATGATATTGTTGCTGAATTAGAACAATGGGCGGAAGGACGGGGTTACCAGATTCTCTACATGCCACCCTATTCTCTATTCCTCAATCCAATAGTAGAATTCTGGTCGAAGTTAAAGGATAATACGAATACTGATCATTATTCCGTTAAGATCGATATCAAACTTAGTTATTGTATTACATGCGCATGAAAAAAATATTTTCGGGAAAGATTGCAGAAACTGGATTAAACATTACTTAACCTTTTGAGATCGATACTTGACTGGCGAAACTGGAATATAACATTTCAAATCTTATTCAGTTTTTTTTTAATAATAAAATATTACTTGTAAGAACCAGATTGCTCCAATTGAGAGCCTTCGGAAAACATATTTTATACTCTACTTACATTATTTTTGCTTCCCTAAGATAAGGCTTTTATAACACTCTGACCCACTTTTGTCAACCTGGCCCATTTTCATATGATCTGACCTATTTTCATCGGAGTTGTCCCAATTGAATTTCAAGGGCAGTTTTTTTTTATCCTCTCAGTAAATTTAATAAATACCAAGGCATTATCAGATCATTTCACTTAAGACGAGCAGACATGCTATTAAATATAATTTATTGAAGTTTATCTTTACAAAATATCAGTTTTGTTTACTTCAATCGTTTTATAATTCGAAGTATCAATATATTAAACGTTAATTAGTCTTTCTTTTTCGTCTTCTTTTCTTTATAAATATATCATTATAATATATATCTAAAATCAGGATGTCGATCTCCTACAAGATCTACACCACTGAATTTATAGAAATGATATTCACGTCTATCTGAATTAAGTCGAGAGCGGCGATTGTTTTCTCTTTTTAAACAGTAATGCATAAGTAAAACCGCAAAAATTTGAAGAATCAGAAGCACTATGAGGAATACAGAGCCTCCATATATACGCCGCTTATTAGAAAAAATCTGATCACCAACAACCCCACCAATTGTTCCTATAGCAAAAATAGAAGCTATAGCAACCGCCCGTCGAGTTCTACCAGCGCTAGTTAAAACTGATTAAGCTTCATGTTTTTATGCTATCGGGTATTTAACAACAATATGTCATACAAACTATTACTGATCCAGGCTAGTTGGATAGGAACACTGGCATTAACGAGGGCTATGACAAAACATACAGCTACATACATAACAGTCATAAAATTTCTGGAAATGAGCATAACGACTAACAGTAAGGAAATCGATATTAAATTGATACCAATTAGGTGGTATCCTCTATCATTGAATTTATCTAAAGTAGCATATTTAAAAACCAAATATTTATTCAACAGTTTCTGTGTGTAGTTACCTGAGCTATACGAAAGAGACAGGGTGAAGCAGATGGCTAATATGTAAGGAGGAACAATTAAACTATAGCTCTGTAGCGAATTTTCTGTTTTTAAATGGCTAACAATAAGTGGTAGGAGTGTAGCGGACCCTTGGAGACATGCCGCATTAAAAAAATAAACTAGTATAAATCCATACATCTTTCCATCCATGTATACTGATCCCACTTGATCCCACGACCAGTCGTATATATTATATGTTTCTACATCTTTTGTGATAGCAAAAGTTAGCTCATTTGATGAGCCCATTCATTGGTTTGTAATACCTTCTTTTATTTTATCAACAATTATTTGTTTTTCTTGTTCAAGTAAATATTTTGATGTTTCCGGATTTTGCGGTAAGTACCAAGATACAATTAGACCAAGAATAACACAAGGAGTGCCTTGAATAATGTACGCCCTTAATACAGCTTAGCCACAGGAAAAATAAAGTGGTAAAAAATAAATAAATACATGTGTATAATAGTGTTACCATTGCCAAATGCGAGTAGAACCATCATCCATCATACTAACACCATACGCAAATAGGCTTCCTAGTGCACCAGCAAGACATCGAAATGACCATATAATGCCAATTCGTTTACCAAATTCCCTTCTTAAATACCATAATGAAAGATAGTATACAATACCAGGCAAGAAGGCTATACACAACTACGTATAAGTGTAGCCACTTTTCTTTATTTTGTTTTGATATTTTTTTTTATAAGAAAATGATATATACCTGCTTCAAACAGACTTTTAAAAAATTGGGCAATAACCAACCCATTAAAATTAGTACATGCTGCTAAAGTAACAGAGCATATGCCCCACGCACTATTTTTTTTTTTTTTCCATATAAATCCAGGATGTTGTTATTATCGTATTCTATTTGTTGTATTATATCTACTTGAATATATAAGATAAAAGTTAAGATATAAGTACCTCATAATAATTCCAAGCCAAAGAGAGGGACGCCAGCGTCTTAAGATTATATTGGAAGGTAAATCAGTAACAACGCAAAAATAAAAAACCGAAAACACCCATTGCGCTTGTGTCTCACTAATTGCTAAATCTTGAGCTAGCCCATTGATCTCTGAGAAGTTTATAGTGGCTCTGTTGAAGATGGGAGTTTTAGTATCAAACAAATTAACAAAAACAACTCTGACCTGTCTAATGAACAAAATAAGTAATAGAAACAGAAGACTGTTAAAAGCTGGAAATCCACCTTGCTTTATTTTTTATTTTATTTATTATTATTTTATTTTAGTTATATGAATTGATCAAATCGATCTGCTTTATCCTTTTCTCCTTCTTACACAACAAGTGGTACTCTCCAGACAATCGGTCTCATCCTAAAAACTAATAATAGTATAAAAAATAAAATCAAAAAAGAGGGGGAGTTGAATGATATGTACTTTTATAAAGGACAGATAAACGTATGAAGTAAAAAGAATAATCCTGCATAATCGTTTATAAACATCTCCTTAGTTTATAATTAAATAAGTGCTTTATATATATATACATATATAACTGTATTTACGATTTTATTTTGATTTTGATAATATTTAACATTGCTATTTAAAATGAATGGCGTCTCTTAACCATGACTTCATGTCGCATTTTTGGTTTACTACTTCTTCTTATTTTTCTAGTGTTATCAAACCCAAAAGTTCCAGGAAGTAACTTACGTTTTCCCTGTTTTACAATTGGATTCAAAGCACTTTGGTCAACTATGATATTTGTAAGACCAAACATAACAATCCACACAAGTATTCCAGTGAAACTAGATGCAGAATCCGTATGATCATCATAAGACAAGAGAGAGTCAAATACTACGGAGATAAATGCATGCGGAAGATGAAGCAAAGGTAATAGCAGCAATATTGATAGGCGAGAATCAAAATACAGAATTTGAAATGCTGATATCAATTCCTTGTTGTATCTCTTACTATCAGCAGCAATAGTAGCAGCAGCAGAAGGAGGAGGAGTATGTGGAGGTGTTGGTGGTATTGAAGCAGAAGATATGGCTAAATCACGAGAAAGTGAATCTACCACTGCCAAAGACGAATCCAATCTTTTAAATGATTCAACTAAAGGGGATGTTTGAATCATATGATCATTTCTTCCTGTTAGCGATTTGATTCCAGGAGTTAAGGATTGCTTTAAACTACTGGGCTTAGTTAATTGTACAGAAGATTGTTCTTGTGTGATAATTGTATTAGAGCGTCTCTTTGTCAAGCGTCGTGAGGATGGATAAGAAATTGGTCGAGAAAGTCTTTTTCTTTGTATTACGTTGAGCTGATAAGTGTCCAATGAAGGGTTTTGTTTACGAGGAGTTGTTACTGTTTTTATATTTTTTTTGTAGTTGACAGCTTCGTTTGCTTCTTGAATCAAAATAGAAAGCATATCTGATATTCTATCCATTTGGTTTTGTTGAGTATCTTCGTCTTCATTCTCTGTGTCTACGTCTGCTGATAAAAGTCGTAAAGCAGAAGCAGGGCGAGCAATTGTATGGCGACGAACTCTCTGCATGTTATAAATACTTTTGTTTATTATTACTATTACTGTGATTATTATTATTATTTAGGTTGAAAAAATATAAACAAAGAAGAGAAAAAGATAAAATAATAATAAAATAATAAAAAATAATAAAAAAATAAGCAATCCTTATATCCGAGGGTTGAGAATCGCACATGATTAAGAGAAGCCGAGATTCGATTTTTTCTTTTTTCCACCATCTCCATACTGCGATGCCCATTTTCTAATTTCTACTAGGGAATCCATATCCTCACTTGAAGATGCTGGAATCAACATCAATGCCTGTTTGAAATGATCCATTGTTAAAGATTGATGTTTATTTGTTTCGACTTGTTGTTGAACTGATTTCAATGCTGCTGTAACACAAAGGTTTTTCAAGTCAGATCCCGAGTAGTGTTCTGTAGCCCGTGCTAGATCGGTTAGTTCAATTTGATGCTTCTCGTCCTGCAAGAGTATCTTTAGAATTTCTGCACGATCTTCTTCATTTGGCAAATCAACTACAAGAATAAAATTAAAAATTAGTAAACAAACAAACAAATAAATAAATAAAAGAGAAAAATCACTCTACCTAAAATACGTCTCGGCATCCTTCGTAGTACAGCATCATCCAAATCAAAAGGTCTATTCGTAGCGGCCATCACGATTACACCCTGATTGTCGCTCATTAACCCATCCCATTCAACCATAAATTGATTGATAATCTCACGATGAGATTTTGTAGATGAATCTGATCCACGTTTATTCATTAAACTATCTACTTCGTCAACAAAAATAACGCAGGGTGAAAGTTTTCTTGCCAGTGAAAATATTGCCTTTACATTTTTTTCGCCTTGGCCAACATACATATCGTATCTAATTTAATATATAATCAATTAAAAAAAAAGCGCATTCTTCATGTGAAAATATATTCTTTGTGATACTTTACACGTCACTTGCTTGAATATCTAGCATCCGACTTCCACTCTCTTTTGCGACTGCTTTTGCCAACATTGTCTAAAATGAATGACATCAGTAAAGTATAATTAAGTTAGTTTCAATTATGATCCTAACCTTTCCTGTACCCGGAGGACCAAAGAGTAGAACTCCCGGGATAAAGTTCTTCTTAAGTATACCATTTTGAAATAAATCTGGCCTTATTAATGGTAGAGTAATTAATGTGTGAAGTGTATCTTTTGTAAGTGTAGGTGCTCGAATGTCCTTAAAAGATCCTTGTACCTTTGCTATATTTTAGACAAGTTAAATGATGTATTATTATTAAAAGTATATTATAGTAAGAAAGAGTAACTCCAAAGAAAACATATACACTTACAAGGATTGACAATGCGAGGTATTAGTTTACGTTCATATTCATTACAATTTCTTTTTATATCTTCTAAATCAGGATTTCCGCTTGGCTTTGTAGATTTGCGATAGTGAGACACATCTTTTATTATCTTGGTTGCATATTCAAAATCAGACAAATCAAACTTTTTTTTTTTTTTTTCAAGTGCGTGACCAATGGCAGTAATGACACGTCGATCTACTTGACGAGGTGACCATACTTGTTTTGAGATACCAGGTATATTAGCCAATGACTGTTGAAGTGTTTCGTCGATACTGAGGTCAATTAAATTCTTTTGTTGGTAAGAAGCAAGCAATTGCTTTGTGTTGATTTCAGTAATACGCCTGGCGCTATCTTCAGCCATTGTAGAGACCCAATTTGGATCTAGAGATGGAGGAATTGTAATGGTTCTCATATTTGGTAGAAGAGGTATAAAATTAGATTGAGAATTCCTTTCAAGAATAGGAGAAGAAGCAGCTAGCAATAGAATGGGAACACCCTTCTGCTTCAGTTCTTCAATTGCACTAATTAAAGATTTGAGCATGATTCTCGTAAAAGCATCATGCATGCCAGAATAATCCCTTAAATAGACGATGACATTCTTCGATTCTGTTGTAGGGCCTGAAACTAATCGTCTAAACATCTGACTATAGCGCCTAGTTACTTGTTGAATAATGCCTTTCGAGGCGCTTACAGCGGTTGTTGTGTCAATTGCCCCGGAAGAGCCCAACTCATCATAAATGTCTTCTAAATCTAATTCGACAGGTTTGTTGGATAAATTTGTTTTCATTTTGATCTTTTCTAGATCCTCCTCCTCTATATCCTCTCCACTACCCCTTTTTAAAAGATTGATCTGATCGATCAATTTGCCCACATCGTCTGGATTCTCCTCAGATTCATCAAAATTAGGTCGTAATGCCAATAATGCATTAGCGTCGAGGTCAAGTGCTGACAACATCGGTAATACTGTCACAGCTATAAAAATGAAAAAGGCAATAATTAAATGGTTAATAGTGATTAATAAATTAAAACGATAAAGAATCAAACCAAATTACCGTCACGATCAAAATTATGCTGCGCAAGAAGAATAAAGTCTTGAGCATCAAATGTAACCAGGTCAGCATCTACATCCAAGGCAAGTTGTTGTGCAATGTGATCTTGTAAATAAGAGGCACCTCGTGTAGGTGTCTTTATGACCAAGTGATCAGAGTGGTTGAATGCAGCCATATTACCCTTCGGTGCTAAACCTGTTCTGGCAGCACATCGCAGTTCCTGCCATAAGGCTTCGGGTATAAAAGAAGAATAAGTGCCAGGAAAAGGTTGGAGCTTATTGTGAGGTAGATAATTTTTTGACATGAAAGATTCTAACACATGACGATTAATATTATATATGTATATCTTTTTTGGGAACTATGTTGCTTGGTACCAGGCACTATAGGCAAAACACGCTTTTTATGAGTTTTTCTACCCACTGTCGCTTCGGCTTTATATAATGTACAAGTTGTGTGTAGCCATTTTTGTCTAGTGGTGGCCGCAAACGAGTATCTGTTGAGTCGGCCTAAAATAGACATGTTTTTTTTTGCAGCAAGAAAGTAAATGTTGCGACTAGGGGCTGGAAACCTGTGTATTTAAGATGTAACAAAGTCGTCACAAGGAAGAGTGGAGTTTCAAATTGAATGCAGGTTCTTCTACAAAAAAATAGCTTTTGATCAAAATATGATTGGAGCTATTCTGGAAGTCTTGGCAGATGGAGTATTCTTTTCAATCCAATATATTACGGAGAGTGCCTTCTTGTCATTTAACTGTTGTAAATATATTGTAGTATGTCATGTGATAGTATTATTTTATTGTACACGTTCTTATTTGCTTGCCAGAGTCTAGTCCAATGACCGCAGTAAACACGGATTTTCGTCCAGGATCAATAAAGATAGGTAAGAACGTGTTTTTCCTTTCGGAAACACTGAAACTGATATATCAAAATTTTGAAAAAATCCGCAGAAAAACCATCCAGTTACTAAAAAGGGGGGATTTGGACGAATCAAAATTAAAACGCAGATTATTTGTTTACCTTTTTTGGGCGAAAAGAAAAAAGAAGTTGGATAAAAGTGTATTAGTTTTTAGATGGTTGTGAGGAATATATTTAGACATCTTACGTGTAGTGATCTAGATTCTTATAACTAAAACAATATTTGATATTTTAATATACTTCTTTACAAGTATGGGGTATAAACTGGATTATCATAGAAAATGATAATGGTAATGATAATAATAACGGAATATATTTTAATAAAAAATACATGCGTGGTTGACAGCTATATTTCTTTTAATTTTGCTTAAGTGGCTCATAGTCTCAAACCCCAACCTTTTTAATAATCGGTGTAAATATATATCATTAAAATGGTTAAATATACGTGTATTCGCTTATGTAATTTGATATGTGTTTACCATGATTTATATATACTCAAAATCTCTGAGTGCTACCGCTGAATTATTCTGTAATGATTTTTAAACCGACCTGTCTAGCCTTTTATTGCATTACCAAACAATAAGAATCAGTGATTGAAATATAAATGTAAAAGTTCTTGGAAACTACTGTTTTGATTCCGTTGCCAAAGCTGGATAGGATTAAATTAACACTACAATTACAAAATATAAAAGTGATAAATTTCTCAATGATCCAAGTTGGATACATCTCAACATTTTCTTAATATACATAAAGAGGGAATTTAAAAAGGGTTTATTCTGCTGTACCTTTACTTGGTTGGCGTTGACTCCCAAGATGTTTATCCGCTTTTAATAGCGCTTTTTAGCTTTGTTTTCATAGGAGAATTGTTACGTTTTAATTTTGGTTGATATAATAACATTTATTGAATAAGACGTGTTCCACCTATGTGAAAGTTTAAAATTAAAATGAGAATTAATATAATTGATTATTATATCTTGGGTAAAATAGTACATATATATACATATATGGATATATAAAAAAAAAAGAAGTATGATATAAACAAAGGACGTACAAGATAAAAATGGAAATAGTAATCTGGATTTTAATTTTGATTCTTCCAAAAAAAAAAAATAGAAGTCTGAATATCACATCTTCACCTGGATAAACAGCCCTCTTTAAGTGTCTCTTGTATTTACAGTCATTTAAAATGATGTCATTCTCGATGATATGTACATCGCTTGAAAACTGTGTAGTATATAGTAAGAATATAAATGCATCTCCTTACTTTACTCTGTTAAGAATAGGCAATCAGTAGATATCATTGATAAAAAGAAAGAACAGAAGAAAGAAAGTTAGATTAATAATATATGATGAGCAATCTTTTTTTTTTTTGTATTTAAGATTTATGTGTGGGCATTATCAAGAGATGCACTTAGTTGAATAAATATGGTTAGATTATGTGTTTACAAGAGCATGGCTATATATATAAATATAAATATATAATATATAATATATAATATTTAATATTTAATATTTAATTTTATTCATGTTTCTTATTAATTTGAAATAACTTGTGATAATATTAAAGTTGTTCACATATGACTATATATTTGTCTATTTGTACTTCGAATTATTATTTCTGGACTGTTTTGAATTAGAATGTGTATTTAATCCAGTGTTTCCTATTTGACTGAAATATATTATTCAAATAAAGGACGGCTTTGTGTTCATTTTTTGGTAATTTTTATTGTGTTCCCAAAAAACATGTCTTACAAAAGAACATAAAGACACTTAGCTATTACTCATTTTTAACTACGAATCAGCAATATAACATATTATTTGTTTCTTGTTGAGCCTATTTGGTTTTTATACCATGTTCTAATTCAGTCATACAAGCTAATTTAGGTACCGTAATTTTGAACAATAAAAAAATATATTTCATATCAAGTCTAAGAGATATTGTTATTTACATCAAAGCTTACACCAACAATTTATGTTAGTGCAACAATAAAGTTAGTTCAAACTTAGATATACGTATATATAGATACACCAGAAACTATAGTCATCATAAATACTCTACGTAGTTGTAATCTAGAATATTAAGACCGACTGCTCAATTAACTTTGGAATCAGCTCCATATACTCCAGTGATCAGAAGAGTTGCTCAGCTAATACTGATACTATAATGGTTATTTTAATATATTTGTGTATCTACTACGTATATGACTAAATAATGCTGTTGGTGTATGTATGTATTAAATACAATTCAAGATAGGAATAAATAGTATTAAAACAATAGCTGTTCGTTTAGCAATTGTCCCTTATCATTTAACTATTTAAACTATTTTTGTATAGAAAAAGATGCGTTATTATATACTTCATATAAAAAGAAACGCTGCTTACTAAATAAAGCTTTATAAAATATGTCTTTACATTCTGAGATTTTTTTTTAAAAGAGTTATAATAAGACGGTCAAGCTAATCCTACTGTTGCTGAATATTGACTGGTTCATCTGACCAATAACAGTAATACATACTCTATTTGTATGTTGAAGTAAAATAAAATGTCTCATAGTTTTACAGACAGCAAATTATTATTCTTCGTATTTTTCTTTCCCTTGCTCCATAAAAATATGAAAAGAAGGTCACCTATTTTACCTTCCATAAAAAGACATTATTTACTTCAAAACTATACAATATAGCGGACTGTTTAATAAGAGATAAATATAAAATAGCGTTAATGTATTATATACACTATTGTAAACTTGCAACATATTTCTATATAGCTTATCAAATTTACTTTTTAATTAATATGTTATCTGTTTTTAAAATACAGCGGTGAGGATGGTTTGTTTCAAAGAAAAATGCTTGTGCAAGTGGATCATATTGACGTTCGGCGATTCTCGTTTTATAGAATACATAACTTTTTAAAAACTGCTTTTCTGAAGTGACGGTCTAATGTGACAGGTATAACACATCTCCTAATTAAATTAACATGTACGCCACATTAATATTAGCCTATGGTGAAGTTAATAATATCTTAAACAAGATATATATTGTAAAAGACGTGGCATGAGATGATTTTGTTTTATTCAAAATTCTGGTGCACTGACTTGGCTTTAATTCGATAGCATTAATTTTTATTGATTCCGAAAAAGGAAATGCTTATTGTGCTCTATCACAATTTTTTGCCATTTTGGTTGCTAGCGATCAGTATTGTACTTCCTTTTTTTATATAGCCCCCTTTATTTGCTGTTTTTAAGCTTTTATTATTTTTTTTTCTTCTCTCTTTTCAACTCATCCTTTTTCTCTCTTTCCACTTTTTT
>VCJA01000272.1:15118-26514 GCA_024139275.1 Backusella macrospora
ATTTCTTGTGTCTTTGAACAATTATTCATATATTTTAACTTGCGTCACATGCAGCAGCAGTTTACTTTCTTACTGTTCCTATTTCTAGAAACAATATTTATATTTTGATAACCTTTGATGTTATTGTTCCCTCTCTTTTCCTTTTCATATTTTTTTTACACTATATACTCTATCAATTATCACACATAAACAACAATATTATAATTTGTTATGCTTTATTCCTTTTTTATTAGTTCTTTAACTAATTGAAATAAAGTTGGTTTTTATATTTAACTTAAAATAGTAGACACCATTATATATACATATATAATTAAATAGTAATGATAATAAACTTCTAGCTTTCCAAATTACTTTATTTAGTACTTCTGGTCTTCCAAATGCTGATTTTTTTTTTAAAAAAAAGCTCCACGTCTATTAAATTTTACAAGTTGGGCTTAAGTTCTACGCATTAATTAGAAATCGTAAGCGGGGCTATGCAGTCAACTTCAGAAGGAGTCACATATACAAACAGATATGTTTCTAATAACGCTTATTACTGTTTATTGATAACAATAATCTATGTAAAAAAAACATTCTGCTTGATATAAGGTGGTGACATTGTTGATATAATAAAGAGTATAATTATGAGCGTGTTGATTACGTCAGTGACATCAATAATAAGAGCTTTATAAAATCTCTACGTTACAGTGTCTGCAATCAGTTTGGGACAGGTCAAATATAAATAAGACACTTTCTCTAATATGGGTCACCTTGAATCTGATTGGAATACTAGGGTCATTTTTGTCATTTTTGACCAATGTATTTAAAATAGGATATTTCTTGAAGGATCAATGATATAGATAGACTAAATTTATAAAAATGAATCGAGGGAAAACAACATTTAAAAATAACCTTTTAAAAACTAAAACTAGGCATCGAAACTTGGACCTGGAATAAATAAAAATATAATAAATGTCTATGCGCTAGTTCAAGTTATTTATTTGATGTAGTGCCCTTTGATCATTCATTTTTGGAGGTGATTTAGATTTTCCGAAGATAATATAATACAACAGTTTTTATTCTTATTTTTTTATTTTTCTTTTTGACATCATTATTTAATTAATTACTTTAAAAAATAAAGAATGACTTCTTTTTTTCTTTTAGCGGTGGCCAAGTTCAGCCAAGATCTTATCAGCACCATCCTTATACAACTTGTTAGCAACAGCACACCCAAGTTTTTCAGCAAGAGCTTCTCTCTCATCCCTTGTCTCTGCGCCTTCAAGACTGATCTTATCTTCCACCTCTACACAATTCTGACCATCAAGACTTGCAACAAGACCATGCATCCAAAGTTCATTTTCTGATAATTTTGTATTGACACCGATTGGTACAGTACAGCCACCTTCCAGTGTACGCATCAAGGCACGTTCACTCTTACATGTTAAACGTGTGTCATCATGGTTTAATTCTTCAAGTAACTCACGAGCTGCAACATCGTTTTCACGACATTCAATACCGAGTGCACCCTGTGAGACAGCATGAAGTGAATCCTTGGGTGATAAAATTTGTGAGATTCTGTCTCCTTTATTCAATCGAACAAGTCCGGCAACAGCCAAAATAATGCCACTGAAAGGTCCGTTTACATCATCCAGCTTAGCTAAACGAGTATTTCTGTATAATTGTATATGTTTTTAGTGTATAAACAGTTAGTATTACACCCATCACCCTAATTATATATATATATATATATATATATATATAAAATAAACTTACAAATTGCCTCTCTAGATATGGAAATACCCACAATTAAAAATAAAAATGAATAAAAATAAACATTTAACAAGCTATATATCTCCACAAATTGATATACATCAAAACAGTAGCACTATTACGAAATGATGTATAGAACCTCTCCCCTAAAAAGAAAAAATATAACAACACTTACCACATCAGTAAAGACCAACTGGGGATATCTGCGCTTCAACTGAGCAACTCTGCGAAGTGAACTAGTACCGATGACAGCGCCCTCTGGTAATGTTTCCAAGGTCAAACCCTTATTCTTTTCACTCAATACCAAGGCATCGTTTGGATTTTCACGTTCCATGATGGCACCCAGGAACATACCAGCAGGTAAAACAGTAGGCAAATCCTTTAAACTGTGGACAACAAAGTCCACAGTACCATTATCCAATGCGACCTCCAACTCCTTTGTAAAAAGTGCCTTTTCGCCAATCTTGGAAAGTGCCTGGTTTAAGATCTTATCACCGGTGGTAGACATTGACTCAATACGGAACTGAAGATGAGGAAAAGCTTTTTCCAAAATCCCTTTTACAATATGTGTTTGTACAAGGGCCAACTCAGATTTACGTGTACCAATAACAAAGGTTTTCTTATTATCTTCTAAAGTTGTGGCTACCATTATTGTATTATTATGTATAAAAGGAAAGAAGGAGAAAAAAAAGAAAAAGAATAGAGTTGGGGGTGTTTGAAAAGAAAAACAAAAAAAGACATGGTTTGTCATAAAATTTTAACTCTTATTATACGTTTTTTTCAATCGCCGATTATTCTGTGTATGGTATTATTGTTTTTTTGACTCTTTTTTTTATTGTTATTACATGGCATTTTTGATAATATCAAATGCTTGTTTATAGACATTCAACATGGCCCTGCATTTTTCTCTCTCTGTAGAAATAGCATCATCTTCTTGTAACAAGTCACCAAAATTTTCCTCTTTATAAAGTGCAGCAACAAGACGGTTTTGAATCGATTCTCTAGAGTAGTTGACTAAAAGGTGCATCACTGACTTTGGTACAAGATCTTGAATATTCTTTCTAACAATATTAAAATAACTTGTAATCAAGGTACCTAAATTCAAAAAAATAAAATAAGCATATATATTATATCCACTAATATATAACGCTTACGGATTAGTTGAGTTTCTAGCTCCTCTCGGTCAGTAGCACCTAAAGGCCCCTCGTTATTCAAAGAGGCTTGTTCTATCTTTCTCACCATTTCAGTCTCCATCATACTGTTTACTGAAATTGGAGGTGCATATTGTGCCTTTGTCATCATCTCCTGCGATCCTAAAGCAGGTCTTTCATTTTTACCTGCACCTCCAAAGAAATAAGTAAGGAAAGAATCCTTGGGAGCGGAAGATGAAAATTGTGTTACAGAATTACTGTCCGTCTCTACATTGGTTGTTGTTGCTATAGTTGTTATTTCACTACTTTCTACTATTCTGGTTTTTTCAACTGATGAAGGATAAACATGATTCTAAGAAGAAGAAGAATATATGTGTGTGTAAGAAGAAAAGAAATTTGGTAAATATATATATTTATCAAGAGTTTCGTACTTTGCGTTTAGATTCTGATTTCTTCTTCTTTTTAGACTCTGTTTCCAAATTAGCCATGGCACCGGCAGCACCCAAAAAGTCAGGATGGTTGGTATTAATATAAGCTCTTTCAATGGCAATTAAACTTTCGACATAGGTTGAAGTGGGACTTAATCTTTCTCTTAATAATTCCGAAACTACTTCTACAAGTCGTGTATGAAGGCGGGGGTATCTCTGCAATTCCTGTATTGTATCATATTGTTAGTCAAGAGAAGAAGAAGAAAAGGAGGGATACAAAAATGTTCTAGTAGATATATGCATTTATAATAGAGAGAAGTATCAATTCAGTCGATAATATACCTTTGTATCTGAGTTATGACAGACCTTCATCAACTCTTCATAAACAAGTTCCACGCATCTTAAACTGGGTGTCTCTAATAATTTGATTTGAGGTCGTACCAATAAATCAAATGCTAATTCAGGTACAAATAGAGATGGACGGGGACCGGTAGAATTTCGGATGGCCGTTCTAATATCATGATTGGTAAGATTGGAACAAGGAGGTATGGCATCAAGTGCATGTCCAAAAACATTGTTAAAAATATAATAAATACGAGCACCTCCACATCTATAATAATAAAATTAGCACTATTTCTTTTTCTTTTTTTTCTGAACTAAAATTAAACTTACAATTCTTTGGTCGACATTTCATATGATGTACCATCAATAGCGGCTACAAAATCGTTGGCGAATTTGGTTAAAAGTCTTAAAATCAAAGGTCCCTGTAATATTTCATTTCTTTTAATATTAACCATATACATCCATACTACCACACATACACATATCCTTTTTCTTTCTTTATCCTTTTAAAACCACCCCTTCGATATATGCACTTTTTTATCTGTTTTTAAAACTTACTCTGTGAATAGGTTCAGCCGACTGTGTAGGTTCTCCATATTGAGCCAACTCTTGTTGTTTTTGACTAATAAGTGAGCCCAACTTAGTTTTGAGTTCAGGCAGCTTTTCTTTAATATGAGCAAGTAAAATCTATAATAACAAAAATAAAATCACGGTTATCACACAATATCATTACAAAAATAGATCTCTTATGTATAATTTACTTACAGTGTTAAGTTGTTTAGCTAGATACTGAGTACCACATCTAAAAGCGACACTTCGGTAAGCTGGATGTTGTTGAAAAAATTCATTTTCAGCCTCAAGAGCCTTATCCATCGATTTACTTGTTAAGATATCTTGCTGACTACGATTGACGACACCAATAAAACCCAACTTGAGCGGGTAAGCTCTTCCAGATAAGATATCCAGTGCGTTTGTACCGGCATCCATCAAATCCAACTTTGTCAGGACACCAATCGTACGCTTACCTTCGGGATCCACTTGTCTCGCAATCTTTAAACTATCTGAATTGACCAAATCTGCATTAGCGGGTGTAACGGCCAATATGATACTAAAAAACATTTGTTTACTGTATTAATTATCATCATTATTTATTTACTAGTCTTTTGCTTTTACCTGTTTGGGTTTGAAATGAAGTCCATTACGAGACCACGAATCTGCTTCTCAATATCATTAGGCTGATCACCTTTATAAAAAAAATCACCTAAGCATACATAATCGCAATAATGATATCATAATTATTTTATTTCTTTTCTTTACCTATAGGAATCTATATAATAGAAATAATAGGGCTAGTTAGATTACCTTGCGTGTGCTATAACAACCACTTATAGAAGCACCCTGCTTCTCCCACTAATAATAAAAATAAAAAACAACCACTCTACCTTTGTTAAACCGGGGAGATCAACTAAGGTCAAGTTAAGAACCTTTGGTGAATATATTCTTAGATGAATAGGCATTCTCGAGATGCCCTTGTTTCCACCTGCCAATCGACTTGTTTCACGTTCAATCTCTTGTCTGATCTCTTCAAAATCATAAAATTTTTTATCCTTGATATGAAGAAATTCACCATATTCCTCTGCACCTTGTTGTGAGAGTGTAACAAGTTGGAGAATTAAAGGTCGTCTAGTAACAATGCCACTACCACGAGGTAGGAAATCGCGCTGAACAAGTGTCTCCAATACAGACGATTTACCAGATGACTGTGAACCGACAACTGTAATCAGAGGCAAGTCGAGCGTGTTGTCCGCACCAACAGAAGAAACAACTGTTTGTAATTTGCTGGTAAGTTCAATTAAGTCGTCCATTGCAACCCTTTTTTATGGAAAAAAATTAATAAATAAGAAATATATATTTGTTTGTAGAAAGGATTCAGTAATGTATATATTAAAAGAAGAAAAGGAATGAGAATTTACTTTTCTTCCCAGAAAGTTTTATTAGTTCAAGTAGAAGAAGAAAAAAGAAAACGAAAAAAGAAATGAAAATATTTTTTTTATATAATAACAAGAGCGAGAGGGGAATCGAAAGTGAATGAAAGCGGGGGTGGAAAAACAAGGTACCACAAAGGGAAAGGCCTTCATTGTCCGCTTTTTCTTTTAAAAAAGCTTCATTTATATAATTTTATCCTACTCTGTACAATGGAACTTAGTTTTTTGATTAAACACAATTTCAAAAGAGCTTGCTTTAACTTATAAAGACAAAATATTTATTTATCACTCCACACCTTGGTTGCCATGGCAAAAAACTAATTTATTGATTTTAATGGAAGTGGGGAAATAGAAATTTGCCACTTTTTCTATATGATTTATTATCGTAATTATCATTTAAGTAATAATAGTAAGTACTAATAACATCAGTATTAGTAATAGTGGAAATATATATAATATAAAGCTAGCCTTTCTACATGTATTATTCTTGTTTATTTACTTGATCTGACCGTAGCAAAGGAAAAAAAAAACTTAACCTTTTATGAGTCATAAACAGCTCCGATTGTGTACTTCCTTTAGAGTCAAAAGGACGAGAAGTATGTTGACCACTTGACCGTTATCAACAGTCATCATTTGATAAATAGAATAATTGTTTTTATGTAAAGAAAAGAAAAACGATGGTACTATTATCTAGCAAATGTAAAATATTCACATTTTTATTTATTAAGTTCCTCGTTAAAGTAAACAAATCAAGTTGTTTTAACTGGTTGTCAAAAAGCAAATAAACAAACAATAAAGATCTGCATAATATTTGACCTGGAAAAAAGTAGGTTGAAAGACCCCTTTAATAGCTTTTCGAAATCTTGAAATATTAAAAAGCGATATACATTTCTTTCCTACAAGGAAGGAATTTTATTATAAAATTCGCCATTTATTCTTATTATTCTTAAAATAAGAAAAACAATTATATTTGCAGTTTTTTTTACCCACTCAGTAAAATAAAGACTAACATTGTGTGAGAGAAAAAAATTGAACTATTTGAGGGTTTTCTTTTATTTTTCTTCGTGAATGTATTATACATATACATATTTTTTTTTTATTACATCATAAATAATTGTATGAGAGTTGCTATACAAAGACCTTTTTCATTAAAATAGTTTAATACTTGAAAAAAAAATAGGTCTTTTGTGTATAAAAACTTGACCATGTACATTCACTTATTTGAGACAAAAATATGTTCTAAATACATATGTTTATTTATTAATATTAACACTACTATTAAATATTTAACTTGAAAATCAGTGTATACTTATATTTAATATGCTAATTCGATATTATACTACATCATGTCGAGTCAAATAATCAAATCGTTTATATGTATAGCCAACAAATGCAAGGTCTTTTTGTGTAGTCACGTCTTCTGCGGATAGATATTCTGGTATAGAATCGAACTCATCAACGGGGAAATAACTTGTATCTGTAATACTCTTCAACTGAGGTATATGGGGCGATGTACTTGATCTAATACCATTCCAGTCAAAATCTCTAAAAAATGGATGTGATTTGATTTCATCTGCTCCGTTATAACCCAAACGTTTCTCTGAATCACAAATTAAACTGTGTAATAACAAAATGAGTTCATTAGTTTTGATCGAAAGAGAAAACATGTTTTCTTTCTCCATCAGTACCTTCTTATTAAATCTTCTGCCTCAGGACTGATGGGTTGATCTTTCGGAAATTCTAATGAATCTTGCCAATTCATAATTTTTCTGTAAGTATCATGAGGATTTTCTGAACAAAATGGAGGATAACCACATAGACATTCAAACATTATCGCACCGAGCGACCACCAATCACACTCATTTCCATAACCTCTTTGTAAAAATATTTCTGGCGCAATATAATCAGGTGTACCTACTGTTGAATAAGCCAAAGCTCTTCGATTTTTTTTCCAAGTAGCGATATTCTCCTTTGTACTATGAATGGTCAACGATATACTCTCCGTTTCCTCTTCTCCGCCGTCCATAAATAATCTTTGGTAGTATTGAGAATCATGAGTTTTATGAAATCCTGTTGATAAACCAAAGTCTGATAATTTTATATGACCATCTTTATCAATGAGAATATTATCAGGTTTGATGTCTCTATAATAACAACCTGATTTGTAAGAATAATAATAGTAAAAGAAAGAAAAAAAACGTTTTCATTTACTAAATTAAGTTTTTTTACCGATGAACAAAACCTAATTTGTGAATAGTTTCAAGTGCTAAAACAATTTCTCCAATGTAGAACTGAGTCACTGGCTCGCTAAAAGTATCATACTTGATCAACATCGTCATTAAATCACCTCCAGGTAAAAAGTCCATGATTAAGTAGAGATGCGTCGGGTCTTGAAATGAAAAATAAAGTTGAACAATCCATGGTGAATCAGATTCTGCCAAAATATCTCGCTCTGCTTTAACGTGCGCAAGCTAAAGTGAATATAAGTTATTGTTTGAGATCATTTAATTTTATATCCATTTACTCTATAATAGTTATATCTTATTTTTATTTATCTATTATATAATAAATACCTGATCTTTTTTTAACATTTCTGATTTACTTAATATTTTCATAGCATAGATTTTTCCAGTGTCACAAGCTTGGACAAGCTTTACCTTACATTTTTAAAAAATAAGAAAAAGAGAAAAAGTAACTTTCAATATGTAACAATTCAATATATTTACTTCTCCAAATGCACCTTTTCCAATCACTGTTATCGTACTAAAATCATCAGATCCAATACGAGTACGACGTAAACGTAAATACTGAGATTCTTTTCCTCCAAAAGATTTTACTTGTCTATTTTTTTTCTCTTGGCTACTATTATTGCTGTCTTGTGTTAATTTTGTATTTAAATTGTTTAGTCTAAGTTAAATGTTATATAATGCTATTAATTGATCTGTTATATACTAAATATAGACATCCAATATATAAAACCTTTGTTTTCTTTCAATGGCTTGCTGTAAAGCTGATTGATAATAATTTTCTAATTTAAGTCTTGCAATAGTTGCTCTATCTAATACACTTTGAGGTATTTGCTCTGCATTTCTGTCAAATAGCGAGCCTTTATCACTCATTTTTTTTTAATTCAAATATACAATACAAACTAAAAGTAAAAAATGAAAAGAAGAAAAGAAGAAGAGAAAAAGAAAAGAAGTGGTTTATTTTATATATAGATTTAACATATAAATTTGTGTTACTCAATAGCCCATTTCAAGTACTACAACACAACATGGATTGATATACAGTCCAGCTGGTGGACATTGTCGGTTACAAAAAAAAGCAGTTGTCGGTCACAGAAAAATGAAATCGGCGGTTAAAATTATAATTGTCAAAAGACAATATTTAATTTTTGATCAATGCTAAAAGGAAAAGATGCTGCCAGGATACTTTTTTATGGAAAAATACTAAAAAGTGACCATCAATTAAATTTTCCAAAGCAAATAGCGATTATGGAGAGAACTAGCGTTTTTACTAGACCACATACTATGAAAAATGAAGATAAAAAGACCAATCACCAAATCCTTGACCCTTTAAAGCCATTGGCATATCTAAAGTACTTTTTCGAAAAAATGCGTGATGCTTACACAGAATATGAACATGAGGTGCCTACAGCATTTTTTACAGATGATGTGATAGGCGAAAAAACACCTGTTGAAAGTATCTTTCTTTCATTAACGCGTATCAAAGGATATGTTACATGTTATGGATATTATCAAACCCTACAAGAGACATAGTCTCTACAAAGAGTTTACTTGTCTTTTTAGCGGCAATCTATTCACAATTGACAAATAAGGCAAAAATAAACTGGAAGAAAATTATTATCTCATGATGAATGTTGAAGGGGAGAGAGAGAGGGGTGAAATAAGTATGACAGAGGTTAAATATGAGCAAGAGTAAAGCGCAAAATACCATCCACAAGTGAATATTTTCTCTCTTTTAGCCAGTTAAAATACTCGAAAACAAGACAAATTTTGTTTCATAAAGAAACTTGGAGCCAAGTATACAACATCTTTAACAGTGTTCTTCTTGGCCATGTATCTGATCCACCTGATTTACAATTGTATTTTTCAACAAGAAAAAAAAGAATAGAAATCGTCTTCAATTATATAGCTGCATTAGAAGTACAAACTCCTTAGAAGGCAGGGTTTATCAAAATTTGATTCGGAAATTTGGGTCTTTTGATACTGGCCCAGAATTTTCAGATGCAATATTAAAAGACGATTACCTTCGACATAATTTTGACATAGGTACTATGGATAGATATGGCTTTGAATTTAAAGGCCATTATTAGCCTTGGTTAGTATGGTATATCTACCTACTTTACCAGGATTTGCGTATTGATACAAACTGTCGCCAAAGGCATTTGACAATCGATGTCAATACCATGAAATATTGTGGATCAAACTAAGTTCTTGGTAAATACATACTAGCAGAGAACCAATTCCAAATATTGATTATTGAAAAAAACGTTTATTATGATGTTAATATAGATTACACCATATCAGAAAATAATCCAACAATTCCTAGATTAAAAGAAATAGTATCTTAAACATAAATTTAACCTTAAGATAAAAAAACACCAGATACTCTTTTGTCAAATATATATATACTTCGATTGTAATTCATACCATCGAAGAAATATACTTATTTATTGAGCAGTTTTCTCGATTATTCCAAATCAATCCTCGACCAAATTTTGATATATCTGCTGCTAAGGGAATCCCTACGCTAACGGTGAAAGAATATTTTATAAAGAACCAAAACATTTAGAAAAATATTACCAGCACTGGAAAGAACAAGAGACAGCCAAAAATACCCATGTAACTCAAAATCATATTATAGTATCAATTCAAAGTAAAATGTCAAGGGTGTAGTAAACACATCTTCCCAGTAAATAGTAAAGGAGACATATGTACCTCTCCAAAATTCCTTAGTTGCAGAAAGTTGCAATGAAAAACTGGAAAAGATAAATTGCAACTATCCCAATTAATACTTTACAAATGCTTTTTATACTATAACATTATGTTGTAGCTGTAAAATGACTACCTATTTTTTTTTATCTAGCTTGGCTATTATGCTATGTATTTTATGTCAACATCTATTCACAAATATTAATAGTTTTGTATCCTATCGCTTACTAAGTATTCGTTTTAATACTCATTTCGTATCAAAAATAAAATGATATAGTTGAATTTATTTACATAAATATTGATCCATGTGATATATATCATCACTTATATAACCCGTTACAATAGAAGACACATTTGAACATGACCTCATCAAGCCAAGTCTTCCAACCCCCCCATTTGGCATTCGTCGAAATTACCATATTTGGACGATGTGTTTTCTTCACTTCCAGACTTGTCCTTCGATGAAACAGTAGACATGTCCTTCGAGCCATATTTTTACGATATACAATAAATCATTCAATTTGTCAACAAATAAGCTACTATAGATTTTAAGCGATTTATCATAAAATAAAACCAGTACTATGTTTTTTACTTCTAATTTTTTTTTATCGAAAAAAAAGTAACATAGCTTCATAAAAAAACATCTTCTTTCTGTCTTTCTGCTTTTCTTTCTTTTCTCACACACCCTCTCAAAATAAGACTAGTGCTGTGATACGGATTGTATCAAAATGGAAGAATTGTATCATGACTACTAAATTAAGACAGCAGCAAAAAAAAAAAAAAAAA
>VCJA01000299.1:4788-15937 GCA_024139275.1 Backusella macrospora
TTGCTTTTTTTTTAATTATTATTTGCTACTAGTAGTACTATTATTATTCCTTAGCTTCACAGCACATAAACTCATACAAATACACGCTCACATATTTATATATGACAATCTTAATAAACGAAATAGAAAAACATCATTACTATCGGCCCAACCAAAAGATAAATATCTTATGCGCTGTCAGTTTAAGAATTCTACATTATAGAAACTTAATACAGCATAGTGAGTGCCACTATAAAAAATAATTATAAGCCTGTATTTTACTCCTTTTATCCTCAGAAGCTCCACTGATCTGATGTTTTCTATATGGCAACGGCCAACGAACGTATTGGAATATACTCAGGATCAATAGTTTGTAACTTTTTTCCATGTAAAAAAAAACAACGCACTTTTTTGAAGAGTAAAAGTCTGTTGTTATTCTGTATGCAAACCACAAACACCAATTATCATCTGAAATGAACGAGATATACTGGGTACAGGTTCAAGGTTAAATTGGTGAAAATACAACCTATCCTGTTCAAATTCTCTTTCATAGCTTCTTAATACAAAGCTATATTATGTCTTTTATTTCCCAGAATTTTATCAATAATTAGATATATACAAAGGCGCTCCCTAAAGTTCAGGTCATATATTTATGTGAGTAGGCACTCAAATATTGTAATTATAGATCTCTTCTTGTACTGCATGTCATATATTATCCAGTATTTCAGAATGCACAGTTTTATTTAAAACTTATTTCATCAAGCAAAGAAAGAAAATGGTCAGAGAGGGTTTAGGCGTAGCTGTTTTGATCCAATTTGTTCTCTTTGAAAATTTTTAAGTGCTTCGCAGGTCCTATTAAAGAAATCTACACATATATTACTTTAATATTTCTGTAAAAGTAATTATAATAATAAAACTAGTAGCTCAGTATTCTTATCGAAGTGTACTTGAAACTAAAAAGTACTAATTAACATCAAAATATAAATATTAACTAATTTCATATGATCCCATTCTTCCCTGTTACTATAGAACAGAGTACCTCTCTTTAATGATAATACCACTAAAATAACTAAAACTCTTGGCCCTTTTAACAAAAAATGACCGTATGGATTTCATATTTATTAATACAGAAGACTTTGATGATATGTTTTATTGCGGAGATAAACCAACGGCTACTGCATTTAGCAAGGATGATAAAGGACTAAAGACCTTTCGTCAAAAGACTCTTGATTCCGGGTCGTCCTTGTTACCATTCAAAATAATCTTGAAGTATCTCGCCATTGTAACCTGTCAATTCAATAAATTGAAACTTCAGGTATTGGCTACCAAGATCGTTTTCAATGTAATTGTTCACAGCCCACTAAAAATCGTCAATATCCTCAGTGAAAAGAACTGTAGTTATCACGCTGCTGGTTATTTGAAAACCATTATATCAATAGTTGCGAGTTCTTTTTGTGTACTGAGAATAATTACGTATATTAAATTATAGAGACTAGAGATACGAAAATTTGAAAAATTTTTAAATTATACAAAGGAGGATGATTTGATATTCTTACAAAGATCTTCTATTCCTGGTATTCAGTTCCGTGAAGATGCACCCATCTGGATCGCTTTCTAAGTCACTTTCATTATCGCCAGTTGCCAATGTTTCTGATTTGCCGTGGGAAGTCGAAAAAAGAAAAACACGTTTTATTGAGAAAATAAGCAATGTAGTGGAAAATATGTATAAAGATCAGCAATTTATCAGCTCAACCTGGGAGAATATTATGTTTAATGATCACCCTTCTGCCTCTGTCAGCAATTAAATATGATATATTATCCTACTCCATCGCTTATTGTATTATTATGCTCACTATATATAAAGAATCAAGATACTACAAAACCTGATGATCAAATCGTTATACACAAATATATTATATCTTTTGATTGTATTTCTTCAGGTCATTATTTCACTTCTATCAGATAAATATTTCTTAAATGGGAAATATAAGAATAAACAAGTAATATGATCATTTGTTCAGGTACAAAAGTCAAATTTGTAACATATAATAGAAACAAACACGGTATTGCTATATTTGTATAAAAGTGGTATAGCCGCCAGTATAATACGGGGCACCGCTTTCTTGAAGCAAGAAGACCTTCTTGGTCTCTTTATTTAATTTTTCATACCAGGGAAGGAAATTTGTAGCCAAACAGTTGACATATTTATCCTGGTCGGCGTTGCCAATTAGCGTCACTAAAGGACCTAGTCCACCGGCCGCAAAAACAGCCCCATACCATTATAAACCTCTTTTTAATCGTATAGGTATGCAAGATATTCTGTTCAAGATACCTCTCACCTTCCTTTCGGAAAACCCTGACACTCTCATCGTTGCCACAAACCCTGAACCTTGATTCATTTTACCAAACTACAGATCTCCATTGATCCAAGATCCAATTGATTTTTTCCTCACACCATTTCACTCTGTTTGCCTTTTGCTTATCATTAAAAGCTGGTTTCTTAGTAGGTGGATAGGAACCAAACCCGAGATTTTTCATTCCTCTATCAAATGTAGACTTTGACATCTGCATCCCTTCTGCTATGAATTGGCCATGCTGGACAGTAACTGGCGCGCAGAGAAAAATGCGCGAGTCATGGCTATTTGTGTTCTTTCATTAAAACCTTTGACTCTTCCTGTACGTTTTTTTTGGTTTTTCGAGACCATGCTTAGTGTAGAGATCAATGACATCCTTTATGGTAGTTGTAGGGATATCAAGTTTTTGTGAAGTGTAAGCAAAACTCTTGTCGCGTTTATAAATCCACACAATTTGCCCTCTATCAAAGTCAGAGAGTTACTTTCTTTTGGTTTTTATATTAGTAGTGTATTTTAGTGTCATTTCAGTTTTTATTTTTTAAATTCAATGTAATCTGAGGTGTTGAGGTGAAATCAAGTACAAAACAGGTTTTCAATTTTTTTTTTTAAAAAAAAAAAACGAAATTTAAAAATCGACGGTGACTTCTGAAAAGGAGTGTATATAAAGCTGAATCCATTTCAGAAAAGTAAAATGATGTTTTTGGATGATTTATCATTAGAGCTGTAGTACAATACTTTTAAAAGCAAAGCACATGACACATAAAGGACCCTTTTTAGCAATATAGCTGTATCACATACTATTTTAATACTATCATTTGGTCAAACAAAAAATCCCATTTTTCAAAAGCAAAACACTGTAAAATCTTTTCTATTGATAGCCAATTTTTCGCTCAACTACATTAAAATATACTGAGAAGATATTTTCAAATATTTCTTTAAAAGTGCCCTTTTAATTTTAAAAGTCTAATACACTTTACAAGATGGTTAAACGAGAAAAAACAAAATAAAAATAATCGAGAGCCTCAATGAAACTCGTTTTCGTGATACACGTCCTAAATAATCATTTGAAATTAATTCAAAATCGAATATTGCCCTTATATAATTGATTTTCTCTCTTTCTAGTATCATGGTTATTTATATATATAAAAAAATGGTAGCTGATACCACATATATATAATGAATGCTGTTATGTTTCCACGTAAAAAAAATTGTCTGACATTTTACAAAATTACTTGCTTTTCTGTTTCTGTGAAACAAGTCTACAAAGAATAACCATTTTGTGGAATTGAATTCCAAAGTGCTATTATTAAATTCTTTTGTATGACTTTATCTTGATAATAAAAGTGGAGTCGCTTTTTAAAAATAATCTCCCCCAAAGCCTTTATGTTTGTTTTTTATTAAGAGTTAGCCTATATAATAAATGCATGTAAATTTAGATCAGAGTATAGAAATATCATCGTGGTGTTATCTAATGCTAATTTTAAAAAACCCCCTCCACTGTATTTGTAAAAATAAATAAAAAAAAGCAGCTTGAGAAGCTTTTTTTTCAAAACCACTCCATATAAGTATATCAAGGTTTTAATTAACATGAATATCACGCCATCGCTGATTTCTGGTATAAATTCTAGTGTCTGTATCAAGATCTTTATTTTAGTACAAAACATAATATTTTGTTAAGTATGAATACCAATATCATTTCAAAATAAGAAATCTTTTGTTCATATCGAACTTTCTCAGAAGGTTATTCATCAGGTGGATATCGATGAGGTTAAAGTCATCAGCAAAGACTTTTGTGATCGAAAAGAACAAGAAAAAGAATTGAATAGTTTTCAAAAAGCAATAATTTCAAAAAAGAAATGAATCTAGTTGAAATAAAATATACTTATATATTCAAAGACGTCTATTTTAGATCTCAATATATTTACTCAATTTGTTTTCAATTACCCAAGTATTCATTTGTATGTATCTATAATAATGTTATTAACTAATTATATAAGTGCAAGTTTTTTTGTTTTTTTTTTTGAAAAAAAAAGTAGAGGCGTCCAAATGATCAAAGTCTCCAATACTTATCTTTTATAATATATATATTATCTGACAGATATATAAAATAAAAATGGAGTACAGGCTTCAATATATACTGAGAAGTTAGCGAAACATGTTTTTAAGTACACTTTTCAGTCTAAAACGTAGTACATGGAAATAAGGAGTGTTTCAGACGACAGCAGAAATCAATTAAAAGGCTGAATAGAAATAGAGATATTAACTAATTGAAATACGTATAAACCAAATTAGACAGTCCTTTGATAGATTATTGGAATGGTTTATTTAGCTAGAAAACCATATCATTAGCGTTGGTGATTATACAGATAACTATCACGATATAATTTCTTAAAATATAACTATTTGCCAGTCTCTTCTTTAATTTTTTTTTTTTATTATTCAAAGAAGGCAATCAAGTTTTACTTGTACTTTCACGGTAGATTAAGCGTTATTACATAGAGCTTTAACACCGGTCCATCTTCTATAGTGGCTACTATAAATTTATCCTAAAGTCATAATACAAAAAGGAAAACGATGAAAATTTTTAAAGGATAAATTAATTTAAAAGTGAGCCATGTGTCATTAATAAGTAATTATAAATACAAGGTGCCTTTTCAACGACTATTTCTGCTTTTTTTTTTTTTTACAGATCTTAAAAATTCAGAAAATCTTTGGATTTTCTTAAAAGATAAGCTTTTATATACTCTTGACAAATATTCATTTAATAATACATGTTCAATGTCTGCTAGATACTAAATTCAATCTAGATATTATATCATATACTGTAATGGGTGAAAATAGCTGGCATTTTATTAATAAAATTATGTTAAAGTTAACCCCAGTCCCTTCGCATATACTGATGGCTATCTCAGCCATATATTAATATTTATATAAATAAAGGTAGAACATCATTTTTACTGTCAAAATAGTTGTGATAAATTTCAATCATGAATGACCAACCATCAATTTTAAAAAGTTAGTTTTGGTAGTACTTTAACTGTGTGTGCCTGCTGGTTTTTTTTTTTATTATTTTTTTGCAATTATCAGGATTTGACATAACAACAAACAATGTAAGTAAATGTGATTGGTTTAAAATTGAGTATAAGAGGAGTGATATCTAGAGTCAACTTTTATAATGGACAAGAAAAAATGGAGGGAGTCATGTTATCAACTCCCTTAAACAGCCCCCCCCTTTTTATATAGTTTTGAAAAAGTTTTTTTTCTCTCTCTCCTTTTCTCTCTCTCTCTCTCTTTTTTTTATGTAAATTATTGATAACAAAAAAAAAATGCCAGAAATACGTGTTCAGCCTCGAAGTGTATATGAGCATCATATTTATATTCAAAAAGCACATACAACATTAAAGTGGACTTTTTCAACTAAGAAAAAAAGTATTTGTTTTGGACTTTATTTTCGACCTGGGCAACCTATTCGTTTTGAAGAGTCACCAAAATCGCCTCTTCCACCTTCACCCTCACTTCCACGTGAATCTATAGATGATATAAAAATCAAGAAGAGAAACCTTTCAATACCAAAAATATCTCATTTACGCATCAAAGTCAACGATGAAAATTCTTGTAGTCGTGAACAAAATGGAATCCACGCTCTTTGTTCAGACACCGACGAAATGGCCTCTCCCATGGACTTGATCAAAAGAAGCAGCACTGCCTCACCTACGCGCACCACTTTCTCAATAGAGGCCTCTTCTTCTTCTTCAATCATGGCTCGCAGACGAAAGTCATCCGCTGCATCTGTGAATTTATTGGATAAAGACTTTGTGGAACTCATGCCTGTCGATCAGGTGAATTCATCGAAAGAGGCAGTCTGCGGTTCTTACGTTGCTGAGGAGCCCGGAAATTATGTCTTATTATTTGGTAAGAAATAGCTGTTCCATGATGTATATTACAAAGATACTGATATATTGTTATATAAAAGATAATATGTTCTCTAGAAACACCTCAAAAACGCTGAATTTTACTGTATCAAGTGATGAACCGATCGACGAAAGTCTGTGTTTAGATGATCCTTGTGATATGAGTGGTTGGTTATTAAAAAAAAGAAGAAAAAAGATGCAAGGATGGGCTAAAAGGTGGTTCGAGTTATCACCATCTGGTATACTTTCATACTCAGTTAAAAAAGGAGGGATCAAACGAGGCTTTTTACAAATTATGCTGGCTACAGTTTCAATTTCAATGAAACAGCAAGTCATTCATCTGGATTCAGGCACTACTATTTTTCATGTCAAGGCTTTATCCAATTCAGATTTCGAAAAATGGATGCAATGTCTTCGACACAGACGAGCAATTACAGGGTACCAGCGGGATGCATCTATAACAAACAATAACATGTTGGAATCTGGAATAGACGATTCAGATCCAGTTGCTCAGACATTGATGGAAATGGAAACCGAAATAAAATCACTTAAGCTGCTATTATCCGAAGTAGGAGTCTTAAATACTGATTATTCAAGTCATTCTCTAGGACTCTTATCACCATCAGTATCACCTGCAAGCATGAAAAAAAGATTTCCTTTTAAAAGAGCACTTTCATCAAATTCATCGATTTCTCACCAAAACGAAGATAGTTTTAGTCATCTATCTATTACTGAAAAAATCAATCAATCGCTTTTACTTATTACTGAACATAGAGACAAGTTATCCATTTTACATTCTAATCAGCAATCAAATATACATTCACTTAATATTCCAGGAGTACCAGGTAAGTTAAAAAAAATAAAACATATTTTAAATAATGAAAAATTATTCATCATTTGTATTTTTTTTTTATTTTTTTTTAAAAAAACACACTCGCACACACACATACATATATATACAAAAGGATCCAATTTCTTATCAAATCGATCTGCAAGCTTTTACTCTTTCATGACAGCTACGCAATCAGAGCAATACTTTGATGCGGATGATTTTCTAATAAGTAATGATGAAGAAGAAGAGGAAGATGTTATAAATTGTTCAACTCTGACAGATTCAGAAGGGGAGGATGAAGAAGAGCAAGGTAAGGTTTATAAAAAAAAAATGTTGTAATGATGCCTCTACTCATACTTCCACTCTTTTTATTTGTATAGAAATTAAATATACTCTTATTGATCCTTTACAAACAACCGATTCCCTACGCCAATCAGTTATACGAAGAGCAATACTTCCTCACCCAATTTCCGGTCATAACATATCTGTTCTTGGTATTTTACGAAAGAATATAGGAAAAGATTTATCCACCATCTCGATGCCCATCAGTTTAAATGAACCTATTAACTTACTACAACGATTATGTGAAGAAATGGAATATTCTGAATTACTCGATAAAGCAGTATGCGAGAAACATAGTATCAATCGATTGATGTACGTTACTGCATTTGCTATTTCAGGATACTCTTCTTCACAATTTCGTATTGGGAGAAAACCATTCAATCCATTGTTAGGGGAGACATATGAGTGTATTAGACCAGATAAAGGATTTAGATTTATATCTGAAAAAGTTTCACATCATCCAAATGTTATGGCGGTAAATTACAAGAAAAAATAATTGGGAAAAGGAAAAAAAAAAAAAAAAGTTGGATACTAATATAATGGGGAGGGGGGTATCCTCTCTCTTTTTCATTTAGTCTCGAGCTGAATCCAAGCATTATGAAGTGAATCAAACCAATTTTGGAAAAACCAAATTTTGGGGGAAGTCAATGGAGTTGATTTCTGAAGGATGCAGTGAAATAAAACTGAAGTTAGAGAATATGGAAGAAAGATATACTTTTACGAGACCATCAAGTTGGGTCCGTAACATTGTGGCGGGTTCAAAATATCTAGACCATGTGGGAGAAATGAAAGTGACTAATCATTCTACGGGAGAATATGCAATTGTTACTTTTAAAGAAGCTACAGGTGGTGGCTTTTTTGGTACAGTATCTGATCGTAATAATGTTGTTGCTCAACTTTATGATTCTCATGGTGCAGCTTCTAAAAAAATAAGTGGTAAATGGAGTGATACTCTCTCTGAGGAGCTTGGACCAGATCAGTACGCAGTCATATGGAGATCTGGAGCTCCTAATATTCCCAATTATCCTGATTACTACGGATTTACTCAGTATTGTATGGAGTTGAATGAAATTACCGAAATAGAAAAGGATAAAATACCAAAGACAGATACTCGCTATAGACCTGATCAAAAATTATTTGAGAATGGTTAGGTTTTTTTTTGTTTTTGTTTGCCTATCATATAAATACTAATATTTTATTTTTTCTATTTCATTCTTCTTTTTTTTTATATATATATGCAGGGTTATTAAATGAAGCCGAAGAAGAAAAAATTAAAATAGAACAAGCTCAACGTGAGCGGCGTAAAAGCTATGAAGTGAGCAACAAAGTCCAATCTCCAGTTTGGTTTAAACTTAATTCCGATAATACAACATGGGGGTACAAAGGTGACTATTGGGAGTCGCGTAATAAAGGCGAATGGCCTATTGACACTTTGGATCTGTGGTAAACCTATTGTTACTGGATTTCAAATGTAATTTGTAAAAAAAAGAATTGAATAAAGAAAAAAAAAACTTTGCAGTAATAGATTTGTATATCTTATATATAAACCTATTCTCTTTTGCTGTATTGAAAAAAAAAAGGAAAGAGGGTTTACTTTTTTTTTATTATTATTATACTCTATAGGTTTCGAGTAAAATATGTTGTTGGTCAATATATAAAGTCAGGGAGGATGAAGGAGTTAAACTTCCATTTATCAATTAAATATATTTACTTCTTGAACTAGTGGATCTGTTTTTTTTTTTTAATAACAAGATTGCTAAAGAGCTGATATAAATTATAAATCTGAAACAAATAATGGTAAAGCATCATGCATAGAAAAAAAAAAAGAGAACATAAAAAGAGAGATGCATTTGATGCGAGTTATTTTCGAAGAAAGAAAGAAAAAAGAACAAGAAGGCAAAGAGATAGGGGACAACACAGTTTACTGTAACCATACAAAAATCAAGCATAAAGCAAACTTTAGTCCATTTTACATTAAATTTAGGAACGGACATTTATTATAGTTATACTTTAATAGCAATTATAATGGATATATGTTGTATGATTTATTTAGTTGATTACACACACACAAAAAAAAAAAAAGAAGATAAAATAAACTAGTTTGCTATTAAAATATGCTATGCTAATATGCACATGTGTTAAAAGGAGAGGATGTTACATATCAGGTCATTTTTATTCTTTGTAAAAAGGGTAATCAGTGTATCCAATAGCATCTCCACCATAAAACGTACTTCGATCATATTTATTGAAGGTCCATCCATTTCGAAGACGTTCAACTAGATCAGGATTTGCTACAAAATGACGACCAAAAGCAATCAGATTACCTGTCCTTTCTGCCTCATCAAAAGCAAGCTCTTTATCAAGGGTATATCCACCAGCACTAATAAAAGTTCCCTTCCATGCTTTACGGAAAGGATCAAGTGAGTCGAAAGTCTTTTGATTATGATCACCAGCTTGGTCGGTACGAGGTTCTATAAAGTGTACATAGGCCAATTTAGGATGGTTGACTTGGAGCTGATTAGTTAAATAGCCCCAGGTTTTGTAAGGAGTATCATCTTTCATATCTTGAAAGATGGAGATGGGAGAGAATCGGATAGCGGTGCGTTCAGCACCAATAGCTTCTACTATTGTATCAACCACTTCAAGAGCAAAGCGGGCTCGGTTTTCAATAGAACCTCCATAGATATCAGTACGTTTGTTACTACATGTATTGATAAATTGATCAAGAAGATAGCCATTAGCCGAATGGATTTCAACACCATCAAATCCAGCTTCCATAGCATTTAGTGCAGTTTGACGAAACCGACCAGTGATATCATGGATTTCAGGAATAGTAAAACCTTGATCTGTTTCTTGAGACTGGTTCGTATCTTTGTCAGTCGTATCAGAACCAGATGTCGATTTAAGCTTTTCATTTAAAGATGGAGATGCGACATGGCCAATATGCCAAAGTTGCATAAAGATAACACTTCCTTTAGAATGAACTTCATCTGTGATTTTCTTCCATCCAACGATTTGATCTTTTGAATAGATACCAGGAGCGTTGGGATAAGAACCTGCGTTGATATCGATGGATGTAGCTTCACTGATTAAGAGTCCACCGTCGGTAGCTCTCTGGGAATAGTATTCTTTCATGGAATCATTTGGAACTCCGTCATCATTGGCTCTCATACGACTCAAAGGAGCAAGGACAATTCGGTGTTTAAGTTCATACTTTCCAAGCTTCAAAGGTGAGAAGATAACAGAAGAGGTTGTCATTTTTTTAATTTTCAATTTTCAATTTTCAAAAAAATAATTTTTGGTTTAATTTATTGAATGAATTAAAGTACAAGAAGATTTCAATCTATTTATATTAGTATTTTTTTAGTATTATTAGACGAGTCACACCAGACTAACAACCACAATAATATGGTACCAAAATAATTATAGTAACTATGTCACAGTTGACAAAGTACAACTTGATGTTACCTATATTCTCACTCACAAACATAGCACATATATGTAAGATATTGTATCTGTGTTACTCTAACTCACGCTACCGCTTCACTCATTGAAAATAACAGATTCAAAGATAATTATGACTGATAAGAATGTATTTGAATAGTTATCCTATTTTGTCATACGCTTTATGATTTTGTATAAATACCTTTTTAAAGAGATTTCTTCAGGTTTGAATTTACCTATCAATTTATTTTATACATTCTATTTTTTTTTTTTTTTTTTTTTTTTTT
>VCJA01000322.1:0-23554 GCA_024139275.1 Backusella macrospora
AAATCTTTATTTTCACTATCATTTTTATTTACTCTTTTATTTTATATATGTATATATCTTCTTCGTTATTTGTATGGCTTTACTTGTACCATTCATGACAAGTATGTTTTTATATAATCATTTTATCAATAAATGGTCTAATAATTATAATAGAAATAAAGACGATGTGGTTATTTTTTTTTTATTTCTATTTTATTTAAGTGCTTATACGTGAGTTTTTATTTATTTGTTGTTTTTTCTCTTCATTGGGACAACGTTGGAAAAAATGTTTTTGAGTGCCGAACCTATCCTTGCGCTGTAATCTTATTACAAGAGTCCAATATCCGAAGTTTAATATAGTATCACCATCTTCAAAAGGTCTTCTTTTAACGCCATATTTTGTCTTCGACCAAAATTCTTCAACCGGGTTTGAAAATGGTGAATACGGTGGTAAATATGTACATTTATTGCCTCTGCTTTCGACCGCTTTTTTATTATTATTTCCTTAGGCTCATGAACTGGTGGATTATCTAAAACAATATAATAACCATATAATTTCCCTTTGTCAATGTTATCTATAGTTTCATTTAAGTATATAAAGAAGTATTCTTTTCGAGTATCACATGTTGGTTGAACCCCGATTAGCTGTCCTATTGCGTTTATTTTGCTTTTTTTTTTTTTTTATCTATTGTTGCTTTACGAATACCCAAACGAGTTACTACATTGACAGTAGTTGCACTCAATATTGTTATGTCATTTTTATTTTTTTTTATTTTACCTACTTTTCAATTTCTCAATTTATCAATCCTTTAAGATACCAGCATGATATTTTGGTTTGATTTATTTTCCCTATTTTTTAATCTCTCAACATATTAACATCTCGTTATCGTGTTTTCGCATTACTTTATTTTTCCTACTTTTCAATTTCCCAATAACCCTATATCTTTAGATACGAGTAATATGTTTTTGTGATCAATAAGGCGTTATATATACTTTGCTTGACTATTTAAATTTTACTTTCATTGCCTATATAACATTTTTTTATTGGAGGGTATTTTTTTTTGCATTTTACATACTAGAATTGCTTAGTAAATTTTGTCATGTATTCACATTAGTAATAAGATAACGCTTTTGTCGACTTCTGTTTCATGATCACTGATACTTATTTTACTCTCCGTGTCACTCTTTAGAATATGGCAATAGTTTAAGCGAACATACTCTTTAAAGCCTATCATTATCTTCTTTAGCGAACACACCGTTCTTTTATTTATTTATTTTTTAAAAAAAAATACAATTAATATTTTCTTGCCATTTTATTGGAATAATCTTCTGGAATAACGTTTTATTCTTCTCTTCAAAAATAGTGAATGATAGTGAAAATAAAGATTTCTGCTCTCCTTGTAGTGGTCACATAAAGTGCCCTTGTTAGAATCTCTTAAACTTTTGCCAATAAAAGGGGAAGAAAGGCTTTTAAGCCACTGAGCTTACAAATACTTTAACGTTGGTATCCAACACCTGGATAAAACTTGTGTGCAAACTACGAATAGAGCCAGTGATTTTAGCAGTGTAAATTTAAATATAAAAATTATAATAAATATAATAAACATAATAAACATAATAAACATAATAAACATAATAAACATAATAACATAATAAACCATCGGCTATCGATAGTTTTAGCAGTGAAATTTCTCGACAGCCGATGATTTATTTTAACGTCCGAGGTACATATTTAAATAACCATCACTTTTGTTATAATTAATTACTGGGTTAACTTTTTAATCAACAGACTTACAGTCGTGTTACTTTATAAACTAATTATAAATTACTACAACCAGCATAATTAACATGTTTAGTAGCATATTGTGCCCTTCTTTTGAATTTCTATCGTGAGAAGCAATTTTGTACCGTTCTTCCTTTCGCCATTACATTTCATATATCGTCACCATTACCAATGATGTATGACCACATATTCACATACCACGAATTTTTACTTAATACTGAATAAACATATAACATCTACCATAATTGAAGTTTTTATAGTAAGATTAGTTGAATTGCATATAGGGTATTCAAATTACATCAAAATAATATTTGCAGACTCTAATCAGTAATTTCTTACGTAGTTAGCTACATTGTTCTATTTATTAGGAGATGAGAAGAAAAAGAAGAAAAAAGGATTCAATACTATATATATATATATATTTCAGTGATTCTGTATTTACATCATTTGTGACAAATTAGACAAGACATACCTCCTTGATATACTTACTCCACTTGAAGGACCTCTGAAAAAAGTGTTTGTTCCTACGGAGAAGTATTCACCCAGAATGTATGCTCTTTCTTTGAGTGCTCCTGTCGAGTACAGATACTTTCTGGAGACATATACAATCTCGCTAAAAAATAATCTATGCTACGTATATTGGTATCTCAAAATCTCATGATTTATGTATCAAGTATATTTTTCAAAGCAAAGACGTCGCTCCCTATGAATCTCGATAAGTTACTGACACCAGAATGAGCGATCAAGGTTGGTGCAAATATTAAATCAACCAGCTTGAAGCGAATGAAAGCCAACTATTGTTGCTATTCGAAAAATAATATTTCAACTCTTGGTATAAATAATAAACATACAACAAACTCAAACGCCTCTTTATCAGAATCACTTACAACCCCATATCCAATATCTTTCTGAAAGAAGCTCATTTTAAAATAGATGGCTATATATAAAATAAATAAATAAAGTTCAAAAAACTGGCCAATTTATTCAAGAGAAGCTTTGAAATTGGTTTCCAATATCTGACTAAACTAACTTCATTTTTCTCGCTAGTCTAACCACAGATAAATACGCTTTTTTTTAAAAAAAAATTCGAACGTGGAAGTACTGTATTAAGTTTTCATTCAAGTGGTGATCATTATTACTTTTGGTGTAATATGAAATTTATGTACTACAATGAAAGTTGCTATCAGTTAGTACAAACTGATATGGTAATTCTCACATTTAATTTAAAGGGTGTTTGTTTTTGCTTACAAAATCATTTTGATTATGTACACCCTCAGCATGAAACAGATGCGTTTTTCTCATGGCGCCTTCTTTTGCATTGTTTTGGTGCGCCTCTTTTTTTTTTATGTTTCTATTATTTAAGCTTCATGTATTATACACCTACACATAGCGTTCGTTATTTTTATTAATTTAATATTTAATTCAATTCCGAAGAATCGTTTTTTTCTTGCTGTTGTTGTTGTTCACGTAAACACCAGCGTAAATCATTATCCCGGAATGAGCAGATTACAGCAGATTTAAGGGTCAGGGTTCAACAGCAATTGTGTTTCACAATATTTGATTGGTTTATTTATGATCCATGCGGAAGTATATGTTGTCATACAAAAGAAGAAAAAATTTTTTAGGTAATATTTTAATTAATTTTTTTTTTGAAGACGATATAATATTTTACATGAGATATGGATAAGAATAAGAGTGTGTAAGAGGGAAAGGTAATGTACAATATGGCTATCTATGTATGGTATTAAGCTCTAGCACGCATAAAAACGTGAACGTGAGGCAATTTTCTAACACTTTGGATTTCGGGTGGGTTTACCCAATAGACCCATTCGAATTTCTCTTTTCCATAGTTTTTTTCCAATATTTCTTCAATATAATCACGGGAAAGAGGAATTTGGGACCACAAAAGGATATGGCGGATATCATGAGTAACAGAGTAAGGGAAGTCATTGGGAAGGATGATGACAGGAGGACGCTGGCAATCAGCGACAGGTGCAGGTCCAGGGAAGTGCAACTTATTTTTCAAGAGGTAGTTTTCAATAGAGCCGTAATTAGCTAATGTATCCTTCATCCACTGGTTATACGAAGTTTGAACCTCTTTACTTCTGTGGATACTCTTTATTTGATTTGTAGCTGGTTTTTTTAAAAAAATAAAAAAAGTATTGTAAATAAATAAGAAAATAAAGTATATGACTTTTAGATTAGGTTAAACTACATACAAACATAATGATACACTTCATTCCAGGTAAATATATCTTCGGTCTTTGGAGTCAGAGCAGACTGAACAAGAGGAATTGAACGAGTTTCAATGTAAGGTGGCATTTTTGATAGGTGTGTAGATTATATAAGAAGTTTATTTCGATGCAGAAAAAGAAAACAGGAGTATTAAGAGAAAAGGGGGCTCTTTATATACTTTTCTTCTGAGTCACTGCTTCCCTGATTTGTTAAAGTTTCCACAAGTGTCATAGGTGACCGTCTGGTGGCTCCGAATCAATCAGACCCTGTGTTTTACACGCACGATTCAAGTGGCCAATGAAATCACATTATTATAACTGCTCCTCATTTGGCCGAGAGCGTATCAGTCACAGCTGCTTACTGTAAAGTCCAATAGCATGTGAAACACGCAACTGATAAAAGACCAAGCAATCTTGTAATTCCATAATAATTTTTATTCTTATCAGCATAGATTACTATCTAACACTAGTGACAACAGAGTCATGAATAGACTTTCTTTATATGACATAAGCGAGACAGCAAGAAAAATAAAAAATTTCGATCACTTGATTGTGCAACCAAAACAGAAAAAAAATTTTCTGTTAGTTCACTATCCCTTATTTTGGGACCCTTTTTATTCAAGTTGTTGTACATTCAGATCTGGAAAACCCCGGCTAACAATCCGCTGGTGTATATTTTATTTTTCCAGTTCTATGAAATAAAAGTGGTTTTTTTTAAAAAAATATATATTCACTCCGATAAACAAGGCGTATCATCTCTCATTAACTACATTTCTCTTAGCAGGATAACACAGACGAAAAATGGGGTGGTACTCTCTCCCTTGTTAAATGGTAAAGTGTTTAAAAACAAACTGATAAATTTTAAGAAGTAGCAAAAGAAAGTGTTTGAACATTCTCTTTTACCAAATAGAATTCTATAAGACACTCCCGTGCCCTGAAGCCGACTACGGCACGTAGAAAGTTTTTTTTTTCTTTTTTCGTTAAGTCTAAGGTAAACATCATCTACTAAATATATAAAATTGCTTTCATTTGTTTCATTTAATTGTTTATGCTTTTAATGCAAATCACTTTTTTTTTTTGTAGATAATAAAATAAACTATTCATCTGAGATTTACCTCCACCAATTTTATGTTACGGTGTGAAGCATTCGATTGGTTCTCCAGTTTACTCCTAGTCTACAATTGAAACAAGATTATCTGATTTGGAAAAAATGTTTTTTTATGGGGGGCCATTGAGATATAAAATTCATATTGGCAGCAAAAGTGCATTTCTATGGAGCTAAATAATCAAGCTTTTATATAATTTTATTAAAAAAAAAAAGAAACCTTTCTGAACTTTCCAAATAAATAGCCTAAGTGGAAATGAAATGAAATATAAGTTTATGTAAGCACATACTAAAATTTGCGGATTTAATTGGATGAAGAAAATTCACTACCGCTATAAAAAAGTATAACTAAATTATCCGTTTTCGAGAAGTATACTGCCTGAATTTTTATTTTGAAGTTTACATTTTATCTCGATATTCCAATAAGTAACAATCTATTTTTTAAAAGCTCAGATAAAATAGAGAAGCCTATTCTAAATTTTAAAGCTTTGAACCTATTCTTTTTCATAGTAAAATCTCGAATACCCCTTTGCTAAAGTACTTTTTTGTAACATTCAAATGTCGCTCTGACGGATGGAGGGATAAGCACTATGATATTGTATTTTATACTCTTTGGAAGTGGCATTATAATTTAATGCGTACACTTATATTAAGTGCCTTATATAATTACATGAAACTTTATTCCAGATACTTAAATTTACATTATCTTTCTACATTAATAGATAGGGCATATCAATTATGTAGCTATTTAACTACATATTATATCGATTAATAAGCAAACTGGTATTACAGAAAATGATTTTGATTTAGTATTATACCACGTTATTGATTGTTGATCATGTGAAAAAGTAATACATCCTACTGCTTACTTAATTTTCCAACAATCGTCATTGTAGCTTTAAATATATTTACTTTATTATTTATTTATGTTCTCCTTTGAAAATCGAATATAGTCCTAAGTTTGTTTAGAGGGATGAAAGTATATAATTTCTGACAGTAGAAATAATATTATATCGGACAGATGTTGCCATTAAATTTTCACTATTTAGCTTTTATATCGAACAAAATATAATTGTTCGATTTTTTTGAGTAATTGAGCATAATCAAAGTGCTTTTTTTATTTTATTTTCCGCTCGAAGAAGTTATTGAATGAGTTGGATTTTACTTGTGGCTAGGCACTTGAAAAATTAATATCCAATGTTTATTATGCTTTCAAGAATGTTTGAATTTTACACTTTTAAAAATGTCATAATAAGCACCAAGAGTGCATTAATAACTTATCCTCAAATAAACAGTATTTGTGGTAATTGATACCGCATAATAATAGTAAAGACTCTCTCAAGTACTAAACTATGCCAAGACTATATGAAATGCATGATACATTAGTATTCTTGTGTAATAATATCTATCGAGTTGAATCAAACTTATAATCCTTATTGTAACACTAACGACTACAAATGTAAGATCGCTGTTACAACCCATATTTAAATAATCCTCATTAACTGTTTGGTTACCTTTTTAATGAAATATATAACTTGATTATCAACAGACTTACAGTCGTGTTACTTTTTAAGAAAAAAATAACAAGTTACTGGTGATTTTTTAAAAGTGATACTCATAGAAGTACAGTGAATATTGCCAATTTAGTCCTAAATGGTCGTTACCTCTTCATAAAGACCATTCAAATTTATCAAAAACTAGGCAATACAAATAAATTCTCCAAGTGATACAGTTTGAGACTATTGGTCGAAGCATTATCTTAAAATATAATATTCATTTTTTTTAGCCTTTTATTTTTTATCACTATAGAAAATATAAAAAAATATTTACTTGTCTAAGCTGTTTCGTTAAAATGAAAATTCTTTGTAATTAAACTCAAGTTCGGATCAACAATAGTCATTTGAGAATATTTTTAGTAATAACGAGTTATTATTTCATTCAAATATATCGCCATAAGTGACTCAACATGCAATACGACATTTAAGAGAAGAAGTGTGGTATTCACCATATTATGGCTACTTGAACTGCTCTTCTCCGATCAAGCTACAGTGCATTATATTTATATATACCTATAACTCAGTTTTACTATTTATTTGATCATTAGATATATTGATGATGGGATATATCTCTCTATTTTAATAAAGCGTTTAATACGAGACCTATTCTATTTTATTACTATTATAATTGTTGAGTAAAGTTCCCAAAATGTCACAAGAAGGAACAGGCAATGACCTGATACGAGTCATTAATATTTATTTTAATAGCTCCTGAGATTATTATATTATTTCATCCATAAAAAGGTAAAGCTCGACTGTAAAAATAGAGTACTAATGTTAAGCTGGCTGTTTAATATATATATATATTCAACGAGTTAAAAATATATTACAATCAACACCTTCAGTCTTAATTGCTTGTTTTAGAAATTAACTTTCTGTACTAACCTTGTATAGAATTACTCATTATTTTATTACAGTAATTCACCACTACTTTCACCACTTTGATAAACGCCTGGTAGAGTTTTCACATTTGTGTCTAATATCAACTTTATATCATTCTTCTCTTAGGTAGATGTAAAATGTGGGCAAGACTTATCTAATAGAAAATATCTAATATCCATTATTTTATAGCTCACCGAAGCAACATGCTACAAAATAAGAGGCATTGGTGTAAACGTATTAAACTTAGTTCCTACGGCTTAAAGGAGAACATAAATCATCTCGTCCAGTGATATATTTCAGTAAACTAGCTTTATGAACAAAATTAAAATGGATTAATTTAAGCGATCAAATAAATACCGTTAAAAGAAAAAACTCTATTCCAGACCGTTTAAATTTCACCCTCGCTTCATATAGTCAGATCACCATTCATTTGTGAAATTAGACAACTCTAATAACCATGATTTTGGAATAACAATATATGTACATATTTAATTTCAACGCAATATGAGAGATATAAAAATAAAATCTAAAGCCCAAAAATTGTTTATTTGTTTATACTCATATTCGGTATATTGCGAAAATACATGCAGTTAATATAGCAACACTAAACTTAGCGTTACAGATATCCAATGAAGAATTTATGAATTATAGCCAATTTTGCAGTGATTTTTACCTGGTTATATTAACTTCTTACAGTCAATGTTTTATCAAAAATAGTTAAACATAAGTGAGGTTTTATTGAAATAAACATATTGTAAAAATAGTTATATACATATATGTATATCACTGACTTGGAGGTGTTATAGTGGATGTTAAGTTTAAGTTTGGATTAGAAAAAAAGTCTAATTTGATTAAAAATGAAAAGTCATACTTGCCTAAACATGTAATCAATAAAAATGCTGTATTACTTGATATTACTTTGTTAAGAAGAAAACGGTTCATAGCTAGAAATTTCTCATTACAATTATTATTAATATAACAATAAAAATAAAAATAAAAAGGGAGGATGTAGGTGCAGGTTTATATTAACACTAAAGTGTTTTGTATATATAGACCATCATATTGTTCTTAACAGGCTAGATTCTAGGCTCCAGTACAGGTATAAGTAATATATTTATAAGAGTTTCAAATGTTGGAGCAACGTATTTAGCGATAAAAATACAGAAACATTTTCAATCATAACGTTACGAAATGGCGAATATATCAACTAGTTGTACTAACTGTTTTTTTTCATGAAGAAACCCCTTCCTTATTTTATTTTACTATTTCGCCTTTAGTTTAAAATAATATATCAAATATATTCACTTACATTCGAAAGGTTAAGAATTCTGGTATTTCCAAAAGAAAAAAAGAGTAAAGGTGACAAGTGTGATATTCATAAACAAAAGCATAGTTGGAACCGAACTCTCTTTTTTTTTTCACACAGTTAATTTTGAAAACTTGTCATGATTGGCCCAGCACTTCCATATTTAGACAATCGTCGCAATCATTAAGGAAGATGTCGCCATTAAATGGCGCAATTCATATAATTAAGTGCACTGCATTGCGCTTTTTTTTTTCCGTCCTTTCTTCACTTTCTTACATTTTTTTTTTTAAAAATGTCTCTTGCTACTAAAAATTGTCCAGTTTCACTGCCTTCGTTGTCTAAACTTACAGCATCCTTCACTACAAATATGTTTCCTAATTTCACGGATGTCATACGAAGAGAACCCCTTCCTGGTCTACCAGAGATTCGCTTTGAGCGTAAAAAATCCCAAAAACTTTCATATTCATTCCATGATCAAAGCTATCCCAAAGAATCCGATAAAAACATATCAGAATATCCAAGATCCCATACTACACCTGAACCAGTGGATTCAAACCAATATCATATGTTTCATCACGAAGGTTCTTTATCTCCTATGGATGTAAATCGAAGATCATCTGCTCCTGCTTTACAACAAGATGTTATAACTTCTTCAGACAAAATATTATTGGAAAAAAGAAAACGTAATGCCAATGCATCTGCTAGATTCCGTGATCGCCGTAAGCAACGCGAGCGTGAGCTTCAAGATAAATACCGCGCTTTAGAAAAAAGAAACAAACAATTTGAAGATGCATTAAAGCGGATCGATCCCGACCATCCTCTTATAGCTGATCATGATACAGATGGTATTTCACCTTCAAACGATACTCTATTTCAACGAGTGGACCAATTAGAAAACTTAATGCACAGTTTTCATAAAGAAAAAGAAACAAGTGCTCAAAGATTAAAAGAGCTTGAAGAAGAGGTAACTACGAAAAAAGTATAAAGAATTTATTCCGCATTGAGACTAACATAAATATCCAATTGTAGAACAAGTATCTAAAATCACTAATTGTTCCGATCTCTCATGACTCGTTATAGAAAAAAAAAACCAGCTTGCTAATTCAGCCAAGTGCGCTCACATGCATTTATTTATACCTTTTGTACATATTATAATTATTTGATTCTTTTATTCTTTCATTAAAATAAATGCTTGGTTTTAGAATATAAACTTGGCTTGTATATTTTGAATATATTTTATACGATCAATAGAGCGTCCGTATCAAATTAAAAATATGTTTATTTGTTTTTTTATTTCATTTTCTTGAGCAATATGTACAGATACATGTCCGACCTGACTATCTTCATAATGTGATTTTATCAGGAATGTAATAAAAAATGAATGGCACTTAGATTAAAGTCCTGGGATTATATTAATTAAGATTTTTGGTCATATTGGATTATTTCTTGATTCAAAAACCAAACTATATTTATTCTACCTCGAATCCTGTAAGTGCTTAGTTTGTAATGTGACTTAAAAATAATACAAACACTTGAAACTTATAAAAAAGCTATGTAAGCTTTGGTACGTGCTTTGATGTAAGGTACTAAAGAATTCTCTTCTTGTATTGTATTGAGAATAGTATTTGTCATTTACTTCTATAATAATAAAGGTCTATGTTTATATAAATATATTTCTATAAAGAAGAAAATTCAAGTTGGAAATTCGACTTTTTTTCGATTTTTATATGTTTTTTTTTTATTACTATTATTCAAAAACCAAGAAAAAAGCTTTACAGACACAAAGTTTGAAAATAAGGTGAATTATTTAACAAAAGAACCAAAAACAGGAAATACAAACGCGGGTATCAAAAAGAAAAAGAAAAAAAAATCAAAGATGGGGAATAGGATTGGGTATTTTTTTTTTAGTTGATTATTCAGAAGTGGTGTTAGTCGTCTCTTCTGGCAGTTGAGACGAAGAAGGATCTGGAGTTAGTAATCTCCCACTTGAATTGGCCATGGCAGTAGCTGTGGTATAAATATCTATCATTGGTTTATTAGGTAGCGATATTTTACTAGAATCTTCAGAAGAAGGTAGATATTTAGCTTGTAAAGCAGCAGCAAAACTAGGGCTCAAAACAAAAGGAGGAGGGATAATCGAGATACCCGATAAACTAGAGCTAGGCACAGAGTCTGTCATAACCATGTTAATTTCTTCCACCAGTCGTTTGTACCCTTGCACATGCTGTATCTTGAGCTTATAAAGAATATGCTTCACTCGTTCAGCAATTTTCTGTCGCTCACGCAGATCTATATAGGAGCTGGATAGAATTTTCTGTACCATGCTTACACCATGAACTTGATCTTTAAGGATTTCTTCTATCAAACTCATATCAGGAGAAAAAAAGATAGCATCAACAATCATAGCACGTGCATCAAGCTCCTGTCGCTGATTGATTACTTTTAACACTGTGAGAGAAGCTAGCTTATGAATACACAATTTGGATAAATGAGGTAATAGTCGCAAGGCTAAAACATGATAGCGTCCAGGGATTCCAGACGTATCGAGTAGCCAAATCAATAGTAGTGCTCCGTTCGCGTTTGTAGCCAACATCAAAGCATGTTGCACAAGCGTAGCAGCCACATATTTCTATAGCATGAAAGAGAGGTGAGGTTAGTGGTTATGCAATTTGGACCCTTAAACATAGACACCTGCCATACCTGTTGTCGCTTCGTCACATGCGGACTTTCTAGTGTGGCTCGTACTGCTCTTGCACCGAAACGTCCCTGGGCTATTTCCCAGCATGAAGTTACAATGGCATCGAAAATAAATTGGTTTCTAGTTGGTCCAAGTCCAAGACAACATTGAACGACATAATTGCCAAATTGATCTAATAGTAAAGCAGGTACATATGGTTCTATACTGTTACATATTAAGGTGATCTATTTGAAGGAGCTGTTAGACTCGGAAAGGGGGGGTGGATAAATGTCAATCATCTATATTAATTAAATTACCTGTGCTGGTAATCTAGCAGTATCTATGATCTTTTGTGCAGCCCAAGTTCCATTCTTATGAATTCCAATAGATGCAAGATATGGTGCAACGACTTCAAGCATAAGTGATTTTGTACTTTCAGAGCACCTTTCAAATAAACGTTGTACGACTGTATTTCCTATATAATCTATAGAATTGTTTAGGTATGTAAATTTCACTATTTCCCATAAAGAAATTATAACGAAAAAAAAATAGAAGAAGAAGGAATAATACATTACCACTACATAACTCTACTAATTCATCAAGACACTCAATTGCAACTAATTCCAATTCTTTAGTGGAAACATGGCCAGTATCTAGTCTTTTTCGTACATCTCTTAGTCGATAAATATCTACTTTTCGTGATTGACCTAGCTCTGGGGCGGCCGGGATGCCGTAATAAGTTTGTGGTGTGTATATTCCTAATTAGTTGTGATTATAATTTATCAAAAATTATGTTGAGCGTTACAAAATTTCAAAAGAAAAGCTGTTGAGAAAAAATTACCATCGAACACTGGACCATCAGACTCGTCTTGGCCAAATTCTTGCATAATTATATGTCGTTCAGATGCAGCCGAAGAAAATATAGATGGATCACCCATCATTTCCGCCATCATATACATCATTATTTGTTGTTGTTGTTGTGAGTCTATAGAAATGTCTGTCATTGATGCGTCTTCTTCAAGTAAGACATCCATAGGTGGTGTCGCTGCACGAAATGTAGGTGTAGTAGCAGATGATTTCAAAACAGGTACTTTTGCAAATCCGATACGAACAGCGCCTGTTCCTGGTCCCATTATTTCTTTATTATGGAGTTGACGTTTTGCTTGAACTGCATCTTCTTGAGAAAAAAAATTGACAAAACCACATGTCTTATGGGTTAGGACACGAATAGATTCAATACTGCCAAAACTTCCAAAAACTTGTGCTAATACTGTCTGAGTAGTATTAGCAGGTATATTACCGACCCCTATAGATAATTAGGTATTAGAAAGATAGAGAGAAAGGAAGAAACGAGGGAGAGAGGGAAAGAGGGAAAAGAAAAACAATCTGAACATCAAACAAACTTACACAAAGCTCGGGTAGGACCTTGCACAGTTCCCATTTCTCCGCATGCAGGCTGCTGTGGAACTGCATCGGGTTTGCCAAAGCCTACCTTGACAGTTGTGTTACCCAGGCGACTTCCCATCTGGTTTATAACAGCATCTTTAGCCAGTAATGCTTCTTCTTTGGTTAGAAAATTTACAAAGGCACACTCACGATCAAGTAATATTCTTATACTTTCGATGGTGCCGAAATTACAAAAGATTGTATTTAAATCCGAAGCTGTGACGGAGCTATCAAGATTCCCTAGCCACAGTGAACGTGTAGATGATGAGCTACTACCACTGGTTGAATCCAGCTCAACTTCGAGACCTTCGATAAATGTAGTTTCCTAAGTAATAATAAATGAATCAAGTAGAAAAAGAAAGAGTAAAACTAGTTAGAAAAGGGGAAATCAATATGAAAGGAAGTGTGATTTATTAGTTACCCCTGTTCTGCTATTAGTCTCATCCGAATTGGAAGCTGATTTTCTTTGCCGTGCAATAATCTCTAATAAATCTGCGCTACTATTTGAATTTCGCAAAAATGGTCTACTTCGATTATAAGGTACATTAGACACTGGATCAGAAAGCCAAATAGAGCGTTTAAAAGACGGACTATCATTTTCTCCACCATGATCGTCAACGGCACTCAGTGCGCGTGGTCTGCCGGTCTGAGCTTGAAGTCTCAAACTTGCAATAGAAGAGCGGAGGTCCTCCCCCCTGATAAAAGAAGACCCATTCGCATACGTAATGTCGCGATGCCAGTCGGAATGGGACGAAGCTTCCGATAAAGAAGAGTATGAATGACTTGAATGAAGTAGATTGTGGCGTTCTTGTATGCCATCTAAGCCCAATGAGGCCAATGTACTGGCGATCGTATTTCCGTCGTCCTCTTTAAGCAGTTGGTCGGTTGTTGTAGGCGAGGTAGGACTTTGAAGTGTACCTCCCATCCAATGATTAAATATACCACCACCAAAAGGATGATTTGTGGTAGAACCGGATCTACTACGTAAAGAAAGAGAGGGCGTTGCTGTAGCAGAATCTGTAGAAGGAGCGGTATCAGGGGAAAGTGTATCAAAACGATCGGTATAAGGGAACGAGGTAGACTGGTTTGGCATCGTGTCAGCACGAGGTCGTCTAAGATTAAAAGACATATCTTGATTAATTATATGTGCGTTTGTTTGCCATGCGGGGATATAGTCGTTCGTTTGGATATCACTGTCATTTAAACGAGAAAAAATATACAAAAAAATATTACTTCTTACTATTCGCTATGTCAATATTTAATACCATTATATACAATATATTTACCTAGTGGTAGCGTTTTGACTTGCGTTTGAAGAAGGAATGGTGGATGGTGTTGATTCCGTACCTGAATTCGCCATGATGTGCAATGACTAGTTCAAGCTGCGGGGAACTAATAATATTAGTATTTATTTAGCTAATGATAATATGAAGAATAATATATCTAAATATCTAAATGCTATTGTCTGAAGAAAACAAAGACAAATATTAAAAAATATATATATAAAAGTTGATAATAAAACGAAAGGAAAAGTAAGCAAATTATGAATCTGATAGAAATAATAATGAAAAAAAAACAAATAGAGGTAAAAGGAGTAGTTAAAACTAAAAATACAGCGTTGTTGAAAGCAGGGGCGGACGGAGACAAGATACCTTATTTTGAAAATCATATTGCGCTATTCTAAATTAATTTTGCATTGATAGAAGGTTGACTTTTGAATGTTGTAATTTTGTTTTTTGTTTTTTGTTTTTTCTCATGGTATTTATACATCGCTACATAATAAACCTTCTGTTCATATATATGCGTCTGTTAAAATGTATGTTTATATATATCGTTCACCTCATGATGACGAACACCTCTATATATAGATCTATAATATATACCAGTATGCTAATAATGCTATTACCATAAATGATATGTACTTAATTGAGATGCAGTGAAAAATAATACGTATAATCACTTTTGAAAGAACAAGATGAAATCATGATAGAAAAAAATAGTTTGATTTTTCTGTTTAATCTCACTGAGTATTATAATGGAAATAATAACACGGATTTAAAACTTTAAATAATAAAATAATAACAAAAACAAATAACAAATTGATTTTTATATATATATATTATATTAGCTACTTTTTGTACATAACAGCTTTTAATAAGCTTTGCTATCTATATTTCTCTTTTTAGTTTTAATGGTTTAGTAACAAATCATGATGGCGTTTATATTTATTGGTAGAGTACAAGGCGCCTAAACAAAATTTCAAGACCACATTGTGGTTTTGTAACTGCATATATAAAATTCTAGGGGCTATGTATTAAAACCCAGAGCGAATAATAGGGTTGATGAAAGAGGGAGGAGCAATGGCTTGCTAGACTTCACTCTCAAATTTACTGAATATCGTATCATAAAGGGAGTTGTTCATCTATTAAGGTGTTCTCTTGTAGATCACTCACTAGAAATAGACGTGTGAAAGTAAGTTCCAAAAAGAAATAAAACGGCTGATAAGTTAATATTCATGCAGTAGATGACCGTTCCGAAGTAAATGTCACACAAGGGAAATCGTAATAAAAACAATTTATATAGTAATATTTCTACTTCAGTTTTTATTTAGAATGGTAATTGGCTTCTAAAGAATAAAAATCCATAAACTCCAGAACTTCAATCTTAATAATACGATATAATAATCATCGTAAGAAATCTTAATAACATATATCAAATACGTGTGGAGAGAGGCTACCTTTGAAATAGTCTATCCGGTCCACTGAGCAATAGTAATACACTCCTTGAGGTGCAACTCGTTCATTTTAGCTTAATATAACATTACTGTTTTCCGATATATAATCACCCGGTGATGCTACTAGCATTATTATTTCAAGATATATACAACCTCGATCAATAAAATATAAATAATATTCTACTATTCAAGATTCAATGCAATGGTTTAACTATTAAGATAATGTATCAATTTGAATTGTGAAAAGTTTCATGTAGTGAAAGGCAAGGAAAAACTTCACATTCATTTATTTACTAGTCTTTAATATTGAGTAATTAAATATGCAACAACAAACAACTTTACATGCGCAGATATTGAAGTGGTGTTTTCTTCATAATGTAGCAAGATAAATTTTTACTACAATCCGTTCTTTCATATACCAACGATATAATAATATAGTATTTAATTCTTATCATTGTCGCGTCTTCTTTTTTCTAGTATGTATGCACAGTTTTACGTCTTATACTTATAATGTTCATTTTTTTTTTGAAATTCTGTCTATGACTGGATTTTTATATGGATATAAAGCAGTATATAACGTTTTTCAATAATTAAACATACTAACTACTCTTTGGGGTAATCATTGAATTAAAGTAAAACTGAAATGACTACTCAATCCAATAATACAATATTATTCACTGCCGGGAGGTTTTTTTTTAAAAAAAAATAGGACATAAATGCATGATTATATTTTAATAAATCGGATTATATTAAACTTCTAATTTACTACATACAACATTAACAGTGTATTATGAAAATCACTTAGTAAACACTCGATATCAATATCAATCTAAGAGTACTTAATTAACAAATATATTATGAAAGAATTGAAAAACAGTTTAGGTTTTATATACCGAACGTACATTGCTTAATTGATTTTTTTAAAAAAAGAATAGAGTGTTAAACCCGTAGTGTTTTTATAACAAAATATTTGCTAAGTATATCAATTGCTGTCAGCACTATATACAAAAAATTGAAAAAAAGATATATTTTTGAGATAGTCCTAATATCAATTTAACACATTTTTTACCCTCTCAGTAAAACATCTATTCATCAAGTAAAGTACTACGTTAACTTTACCTCCTTCTAGAAATATTAATATTAGTTCTACTAATTACTTGTAAGTTGTATCACTTTACTTTATTCTCGGTTTTGTTATATATGCATTATGTATACTCAATAGTAAAAGCTAATAAAGTCAACCAGTTTTTTTTTTCAAGAGCACTACAATTTTACTATTCTATTTTTAAATAAAGAAGAAATATTGTATAAATGAAATGAAATGCTTTTTATTTGCATCATACATTTCTAAGTAGATAATTTCATAATTATAATGCACATCATGTCATTATCTAAATCATATGATACACTTTCAAGGAACCAACAAAACGTAACAATCCATGCTTACTGAAAAGGAAAAAACACACAAATGTATGACGACAAAGTATAAGGTTTGAAATATTTAGAAGAGTGACTATCAGTAAATCAGGAGAGATATTCTCTATAAATAAATTACAGTTAAATAGCGTACCAAAATAAATAGATTATAAAATTATTTTGAGGGAGAGGGTTATATTTTCCATTGGTTTTTTTTTTCTAGTAAAGGATATAATATCTCCTTAAAGCAGCTATTTATAGCGTAAGTAAATATAATCCTTTCAATTCATTATAATCATTAATTATACCTTTAATCAATTAGAAATGTAATTTCATCCGAACCAATCAGAAGAAGGATAAAAGTAGAATCGAAGTATATATGACCCCCCTTTTTTTTTTGTTTATTTATCTATGAGTCTTTTTTTTTTTTGCTTATTTGTCTCACGTTTGTTCCATCTTTACTTAACCTGACACCATCAATATTTCTATGTACTATTTATGAGGACTTGTAAGCTTAGTTATTATATCTGAAAATGTATTTAGTCTATCATATACCCAATTATTTAAAATTCGTATTTGCCAATACATTTGCTGCATGTCAATAAATTACTTTAACAGCATTTATTTATTTGTTTTTGTTGAAACGAACTGGTAAATACACGTATAAAGTAAAATAAAAACCTATAGGTTATTAAAACTGTACTTAAATTCAAGCAGCCTACTTCATTTGTTATTATCTAAAGAGAGCCTAAAATGTGATCATAAATAGCTTTATACTATCTGTGTAATTATTTCAGTATATTTTATATATTATCGAGGTTAATATATATTTATTATTCTAAAATATGAAAAAATAAATAAGATTACAATGTTATATTATTGATATATTCGAACTAGCATTATATGTATTTATTTGACCTGAAAATAGGATAACTCTCTCAACCAACGTAATATAGAATTAGGGCATGTTTAAACATTAATGTTATGAATAGAGTAAAAATGAGTGAGTAGTCACAGGTTTTTTTTTGGAGATGGTGACCTATTGTTATTATTAAGCTTATATCAATTTAATATAAAATGAAATTCATATGATTCCCCACTATGTTTATTTAGTAAATTAGAGCAGAAAATCAGATCATCATCTTATCAAAGCAATACTTCATTACATACCATCAATATATGAAAGAAAAACAAGCACTTTTAACCATTTATTTACATATGGTAGACATATGCCATCAATGCAAAATAGCAATTTCTTTCGAACCAGGTTTTAGTATTTGTTAATAATTTAAGCTAATGTCACGATTATAAATGACAGCTTGTACAACAATCGCCATTTTTGAAAGTAGTTCGAAAACCATTTCGTTGAACTTTTGTAGTGATGATAGTGCTTATACAGACAAAAATGCGATGATAATTTATATGCACTGATTTATTTAACCTTGTATATATCATACTTTTTATATATTTAAGGGTAAATTCATCTTGATATGTGTCTACTACTACTTTAAACTGTATTTCGTGAATGAATACAACGTTTTTCTTACTAGTTTAAACAATAAGTCATTAAAATCACGCCTGCCAATTTCAATTCAAGTATTCTTACTTTTACACTGCCCAAGTTGTTTTATTTTATTTTAAAATACTTGGTGGTTAAGCTTGTTAAAACTCGGACCCTCTAACTAGGTATTCATTTCACAACTTTTTATTCATCATTATACACATATTAAAATGTCCATATTTGAACTATACTAATTTATTTGAAGTATAACACGGAAGAGTGGATCACTAATACTCAAACCATTTTTATTATAGATGAAAGAACCAATCGTCATATAGCCCCTTAAAAAGAAAGGATAGAAGTGTAAAATCATCTAACGTCTTTTATTGATTATTTATAAAGCGAAAATGAAATAATAAACATGCTTAAATGTATGCAATGTATCATACTAGAAGCTTTAGTAATAATATTACAAATACTGAGTATAATCTCCAAGAAACCATTACTGAATAAGTGGAAATCTAACTTACAAACATAAAAATAACTGATGAGGCTACTAAACTTCTAATATCGCTGAAGGAGAAGTTCAGGTATTTAACATTGTATTTCCACTTCTGGAGCTCCTTATTATTGAAAATGAAGTTTATTACTTTATTACGGCCTAGTTATCATTGTTGAGTTTATCAAACAAGCTATCTAGAACAGCTAATCACAAAAATTATGCGATTAAGCTGCGTCTAAGAAAGAATACTTTATTTCTTTTATGTTTTCCGATGCCTAGAGCTATAAAATTAATAACATAAAGTCACTTTGACAAAATCTCACCACATATAACTATAAAAAAGACATTTGTTTTATTAAAAAATGATGTTCCTGAACAAAATGTTTTTTTTTGTCCACACATTCAGGGGCATTGATGTTTAAATTATATCCAGTCAAGCTTTTATAATCTTCTTTTCTTTTTTTTATGTATTTATCTCATCTTATTATTGGTGTACTTATATTTAAAGATTGTAATAAAAGACCGACAGGATAGAGCATTGTTCATTTGTTTAATCTATTCCATTCCATCGTCTTCTATAGCTAAGCCAATGATACTCTGAGTTTAAGAATGTGACTTGCTTTAATTGACCGGTGATGTCATCGACAAACAAATTTTTTTTAATTTGATAGCTGATTCAGATACTTCTTCTTGAACCTTCCCATTATTTTTTATCAATTTGACAGTAAGTAGTAACAAGACAGCATCGCATAATTCACAAAGACAAATCAAAAGCAGAAGAGAAAACTAATTTTAAATGTTTCTACACTAAATTAAAAAGGTCATGCCACCAAAGAAGGCAGTAAAGGAAGAAAAGCCCATGCTTGGTCGCCCCTCCAACAATTTGAAGATTGGTGTTGTCGGTCTTCCCAATGTCGGTAAGTCCACCTTCTTCAACGCTCTTACCAATGCATCTGCTGCTGCTGAGAACTACCCTTTCTGTACTATTGGTAAGTAATAATAATAGTAATAATAAAAAGAGGTGCTATTTTTTTTTTAAAAAAAAGTGAAGTGTGTATGTGCGTATAAGAGAGAAAGAGCATGTGTTTACGTTTAAAGAGATTGAAATTAAATATGGTTTATCCTGATAGATCCTGAGGAATCCCGTGTTGCTGTTCCCGATCCTCGTTTCGATTGGTTGTGCCAGCATTACAAGCCTGCCAAGGAAATTCCCGCTTTCGTAAGTTGATTAAAGTACATTGTAATAGAGAAAGATGGAGTATTCACTTTCTTTTTGCTTTCTTTTTAGTTGACTGTCATTGATATTGCTGGTCTTGTTAAGGGTGCTGCTTCTGGTGCTGGTTTGGGTAACGCTTTCTTGTCTCACATCAAGGCTGTTGATGCCATTTTCCACGTCGTCCGTGCTTTCGATGAAGCCGATGTCATTCACGTTGAAGGTGAGTTAGACCCTCTTCGTGATATGGAAATCATTCGTGAGGAATTACGTTTGAAGGACGAAGAGTTCCTTACCAAGCAAGCCAATGAATTAAACAGCGCTGTTCGTCGTGTTGGTAACGGTGGTAATGCTGCTGATAAGAGTAAGAAGGAGGAAGCTGCCACTGTCAACAAGGTCCTCGAAATGGTCCAGTCTGGTAAGGATGTTCGCCACGGCACCTGGACTAACAAGGAAATCGAAGTTATCAACGGTCTCCACCTTATTACTGCCAAGCCCGTTATCTACCTTGCCAACTTGAGCGAGAAAGATTTCTTGCGTAAGAAGAACAAGTGGCTCCCTAAGATCAAGACCTGGATCGATGAGAACTCTGCTGGTGACGCTATGATCCCTTACTCTGGTTCATATGAATACCGTCTCTCTCTTTCCGAGCCTGAGGAGAGGGAAGCTATCATCAAAGAAACTGGCTGTCCTTCCATCATGCCCAAGATTATCGTCATGGGTTACGCCGCTCTTCAACTGATCTACTACTTCACTGGTGGTCCTGATGAAGTCAGAGCTTGGACTATTCGTAAGAATACAAAGGCCCCTGGCGCTGCCGGTGTTATTCACACTGATTTCGAACGTGGTTTCATCATGGCTGAAATTATGAAATATGACGACTTGAAGGAGTTGGGTTCTGACAATGCTGTTAAGTCTGCTGGTAAATACAGTCAGAAGGGTAAGGAGTATGTTGTTGAAGATGGTGATATCATCTACTTCAAGTTCAATGTTACCGCTCCCGCTAAAAAGAAATAAATTCCTTTGTAAAACTTGTTTTATATCAACATTCCATATCCATAAATCATTTTCTTTCTCTCTTTCTTTTATTTATTTGTTTTACTTTTACTATAATTTGAAATACAAGATAAGTGTATAAAAAATATGGTTAAGGCGTTTTATAAGCATGTGTCTTCAAAAGACAAGAAAAAAAAGGAAAAAAAAAAGGAGGGTAAAGGGTGATTGATAAACAGTCATCCAGTAGTCTGTGTTACCTAGTTTTGGTTTTGACATGCTTCCTATAGACCGTTTCAATATATTTGATCGTTTGTTTTATAGAATAGCCAATCGCAACTGTTAATGTCAACGCAAGTAATACAAATATCACATAAATGTCGATATTGTGTGCCTTGATAAAAGACATTCTACGAGACGCTTCATAGCGATGGGGAATTTTATCATCTACACTAGAAAAAGCGACCTCTTCAAGTACAGTGGCACCCACCTGAGCTCCATCACGAGAGCGTAGTTGTATCAAAGCCTGCATCCGCTTTACACTTTTTCCAACCTTTCCGTCTTTGTCAAGCACCAATTCTTTAATATCTTTAACAGTGTCAGCTACATTAGCGCCCGAATGTATAATGCGACCAACGTTATGTCGTTCCAAGACCTTTGAATTCCCAGGCTGATCTGCAAAAAAAGGAAATAAAGCCATGCGTACACCAGCATATAAAGATTCTGATAGCGAACCTAATCCTCCGTGTGATATAAAGAGGTAGGTAGATGGGTGAAGTAGAACAGCAAATTGAGGAACCCATATATTAAAGACGACATGTGGGTGTTTTCCTTCAAAGAGATCAGCAATAGTATAAGTGTTATTTGAGGAAGTTTTTATATAATATGGAAACATATCCAGAGAGGTAGAAGTTGACCATAAGATACCATCAATCTCACTTGATTCAAGCACCTCTAAAAGACTGGATAGAATGAGTTTATTATCATTTAGCTTAGGTTTAGAGTGCTGACCAAAAGCAATGTATGCAACTCGTGAATGTTTATCCAGGAATTGTCCAAGACCTTCATTTAAAGGAGTATACCTACTTGGTACTATAACGCCAACATGCTCAACAAGGGGATCTACGCGTCTAGGAGGTGTTATTCCATAAAAGTTATTTACAAGTTTAATATTATCTTTCCAACGCCAATTGAAATTAGTCATTGGTGCGACTCCCATTGAGATCTTCATCAATCCGTAATCCTTCCAGAATTTTCGAGTTAAAAGATAGATTCTAAAAGGCTTAATGAAATTCACTATAAACCTTCTGTGTAGTGACTGAAACTCTGACGTAAAATCTTGTATATCTGTTTGATAATTATAGACATAGCTTGCGGCTGAAGCTACAATATTACTTAAGACAGTGAGAAGCTTGTACCCTTTATATATATTTCCCCTCCTTTCTTCAGATACAATAACATATATTTAATTTATCTTACCTTTAGTTTGTTCGGCGGCGCTTGTTACAACAAAAGGTTTTTTTAAAGTTTTGGCTACATCATAACATGCATCAACAAGATGATCGCATATTAGTACATCTATCTGTTGCCCTTTTACGTGATCCATTAATGCGATAAAATCTAAAAATTGATACTTTGTATTAGCCTTTGAATACGTATATATATAACATCTCTCCAAATCCATCATTATTTGTAATATATATATAACCTGTCTTCCATCTACGAGACATCATTTCAAGAACAAAATATTTTGCAGGAATATAACCTGGCTCACTAATTGAATTGAATTCAGAATCTACAGGTGGTTCTACTTTTGGTCCAAAAGAAATAGTTTGTATTCTGGGAAAATGTTTTTCAAATTGAAGATTATCTTCCTTTTGGTTTATTAAATCGAATGAGATTTTTTTTAAAAAAAAAAAAAAACTTCAGGTATATTATTATTATTATTATTGTCACTTACTGTTGTAAATAAAGTAGCATTATGACCGCGACTTACAACTTCATCTAGAATGGTAAGAACCCAATTATAATGGGACGAGCCTCCAAACGCAGAAACAAAGCCAAAATGTTTAGGTTCAAAATATGTTTCAATTAGTGGTAATAAATTATCTTGACAGGAAACAACAAGAGAAATATTTAAAAAAAAGACGCTGATTAGTAATATCAGTGTAGAGACCGATATACTAAATTTCAGCTTCATTTTTTTTTTTTTTTTTGGGGGGGGGTG
>VCJA01000325.1:0-13623 GCA_024139275.1 Backusella macrospora
GTTTTAATATTTGATCAAATTATCTTCTTAAAAGTGGGCAAATTATTTTCGAGATGCTAAGCAAGTTTATTTAAGACACTTGGTCGAAAAATGGATGGCGTTTCAAACATCTGGTAAACTGGGAGTGGAAGCACCAATTATACGGGTTTATTTGTGTAAATTAAGAAATAACTTAATTCAACCAATTGGGTAGCACTATTTCCTACAGAAACCCATTTATTATAAACACCCTAAAATTCCTCAAATTACTTACAAGTAAGATCTGAACGACTTTTTCGTATAAAATATATAGTTCTTACAATTCTTAAAGTACTCTTTTTTTCATTGTTCTATTTCTTTCTTTCTAATGTCTTCCATTTATCTGTGCGTAGTAATGGTGAAAGATATCGTCTTTGAGTTGATCAAAGATTTTTTTTATGGAGAGTTAAAAAACGAGAGCACGCTTTTTTTTTCAGTTATGGCCAAGAAAGAGAATATTGATATATCAACACAATTGATAGAGAAGTAAAAAGGAGTTGATTGAAAGATATAGACAGCTTTCATAATGCAAGTCCTATTGGTGGGCGGTGATTTTTTGTATCACCTAAAAAAAACTATTTCTTATTCAGACACGTTTTGTCTTTTTTTGCTTTCTTTCCAACCTTTTCCATATTACTTCAAAGCTATCCCAGAACAATGCTCGATCTTTTCACGGTTCTTACTAAAGGTGGATTTGTGCTCTGGCAAAAGAATTTCGCCACTCTTTCTGGTTCTCCTGTGGATGAGTTAATTAAGAATGTTCTGATTGAAGAGCGTGCTGGAACAGACTCTTATTATAAAGACAATTATGCTCTGAAGTGGTCCTTTGCTAATGAAGTCGACCTTGTCTTTGTTGTCGCTTATCAAAAGATCTTGCAGCTTCAGTATATTGATGAGCTTTTGGAAACTGTTAAACGCATGTTCATCAGCACATATAAAGAGGAAATCAGTGTCGATCATGGTATAAGCGGCGATTATGCTTCTTTTGGACCTGTCTTTGATAAATTGTTAGTTCAAGTAGAAGAGAAATATGCCAACGTAAGTTTGTTTATAACTTTTTTTTTTTTTCAGATAATTAATATTGAATTTGATATTAGAATCGTCAACGCGCACCTCGAAAATTCGAAGATACAAAGAAGTTTGAGACGTCTTTAAAAGGATCTCAAGCACAAAATAGTAAGTTTTTACTGGGTTTTTTTTCCAGAAAAAGGAATGTTTTTAAAATTTTGTTGTTTTATAGCCGGAGCTATTCCTATTACACCTGCTTCTCAGAAAGTAGATGAAGATGAGATTACAAAAAACATTAGAGCTCTGAAGCTTCAAGGCAGTCCAAGAGTCGGTAAAGCAGGACGTAAAAACAAGGCAAAGAATGCTCCTCCTTCACCCAACCCTAGCGAGTAAATATCACTTTTTTTATATATATATATCTATATATCTATATGGCAATACTCAATCTCTTTCTTTTCTTATTAGCGATGTTACTGCCAAAAAGAAAAAATCACAAAAACAGGCGCGAGTATGGGATGGCCAAATTGCAAAGGGAGAAATGGAGGCACTTGATTACTCAAACAGTAAAGATGATGTCGATGCCGATAACATTGCTGCCCAATTTGTAGATGAGTCAAAATTAGGACAAAAGAATGAAAAGGGAATCTATGAGGTTCAAGATGTTATGGACGAAGATGAAGATGATGACGATGATGGTCTTGACTTTGTTAACGAAGAAGAGTTTGATAAAAAAACACAAGAATCAAAGGGTGGTGTATTCTCTTCCATTTTCAAATCTTTTACTGGACAAAGAGAGATTACCAGTGACACTTTGGATCCTGTTTTAGCAACCGTAAAGGAACACCTTATCAATCAAAATGTGGCAAGCGATATTGCTGAACATTTATGTCAGAGTGTTCGCACTAGTCTTTTGGGGAAAAAATTGGGCAGTTTTGAGAGTAAGTATAATACAAATTCATCAAAGTGTTAAGATGGGAGGAAAAAAAAAACTTATTTAATCTATGTAGGAATTGCACCTGCCGTTAAAAAGAGTATGGAGGCAGCTTTGAAACGTATTTTGACACCAAAGACATCTCTTGATATTCTTAGAGATATTGAGCAATCTAAAGCTGAAAAAAGACCTTATACCATGTGTTTTATTGGTGTCAATGGTGTAGGAAAAGTAAGTATATATATAAAAATATGAAATGTATCATTATCGTTTATATTCAACGTCTCTACCTTTTAGTCTACAAACTTGAGTAAAGTATGCTTCTGGCTTCTTCAGAACAACTACAAAATCTTGATTGCTGCATGTGATACCTTCAGAAGTGGAGCTGTTGAGCAATTACGCGTGCATGCTCGTAATCTCCGTGCCCTTCAAACAGGTAATGGCAGTGTAGAATTGTTTGAGCGTGGCTATGGTAAAGATTCAGCTGGTATCGCCAAGGATGCCATTAGCTATGCTACATTAAATAAGTTTGACGTGGTTTTAATTGATACTGCTGGTCGTATGCAAGACAATGAACCTTTGATGAGAGCATTATCCAAGTTGGTGTCTGTCAATCAACCCGATAAGATCATATTTGTTGGTGAAGCCCTTGTTGGAAATGAAGCTGTAGATCAGCTTAGTAAATTTAACCAGGCACTCAAGGACTTCTCAGGTCTTTCCAATCCAAGACACATTGATGGTATGATTTTAACTAAATTTGATACCATTGATGATAAAGTCGGTGCTGCGCTTTCCATGACTTATATTACTGGTCAACCTATTTACTTTGTTGGAACAGGTCAAACCTATACGGATTTAAAGAATCTAAAAGTATCTCATGTTGTTCACAGTTTGTTACAAAAGTAAAATCCATCATTGTACATGTTAAAACTTCACACACACACACACGTATATATTATATTCCTTTTTCCTCCTCTAATAATAATAATAATAACAAAAACCTAATAAACGATATAAACAGTGAAATTATGAAAATGTTAAATGCCACATGCTCTGCTACATAAAAATAAAATAAAATAAAAGGAACAAAGCACAAAGATTTATGATGTATTTACAATATATAATAACATGTATCATCCTTATTTATTTTGATTGCTTCCAAATATAATATGAGAGTGTAGTAGCTAATCGACAAACTTGCTGTCTTTCACTTGAACTAATTGATTTACGTTCTTCTTTTCCATTAATTGTCATTTCAATCTTTTTGCCAGGACTATGAACAATATGGAAAAAAGTAGGTGTATTTGGAATAAATAAAACAACATGTCGAATACCGCTGACTGAAAATTCACCAGCTGTATTAGGATAAAATCTCTTGAGCACGTCAATGGCATCGTCCCACTGAATCTTTAAATTTAAGAAACGTTCAAATCCAGGATCAACCTGTGTAATAGGTATAGGATCAAATTTGGTTACCAGCAAGGATAGCTGCGCTGAATCATAAGATCCAGGGGTTACAATACGATATAGTGTATTCCAATCTGCTTCTAAATGGAAATGATAGATAGACTATGTATATGTAAAGGATAGGAGTGAGTTAAAATAAATAAATGGTAATAATAACAATAATAGTAACAATAATAGTAACAATAATAATAACAATACCTCTTCAATAATCTTGTCTAGTTTCATTTGAGCGGCTTCAAAGATATCGTTCATAGATAGTGTTCCAGGCGCCAAGACTTCGTCCAAAAAGTTAGAGAAACGTTCAGGTCTAGCTTTGAGTACTTCTGACCAAGCACGTTGACAATTATCAGAGGTGGTACAACGATCCATACCACGGTAAGTAACAATGATAAAATATTGTAGTGACAATTTTGCACAATTACTGTCTCCTAAACGATTGATATTTTTATGAGTAGGCTGAGAACCGGTCATGTCAAAGCTACCTTGCCTATGTTCTGTAGGTGTAGCCCGTGGAATAGGATCATCCGGACAGAGTAGCAATGTATAGCGGTATGGCATATCCGATGAAGTTGAATCGAAATCAAATGAAATGGTATCTGACGAGACAAATATGGCGACATATTCACCATCAACACCAAGCGATTTACATCCAAACTTTTTACAAAACTGTAGCATCCAAGGTATAATACCATCTATTGATTCATAATAAGGAAATGAATAAACACCATGGATAATACGATTACGCGAATAGATAGCTGGTCTATCATACATAGATACGGTATTTTTGATAATGCTCAAAAGATTTAAATTCTGAGGTAATCTTTCGACATCATCTAAGCTACGTTGAATATAGCGTAAATGGAAATCAAAGACAAACGAATTTACATGAATGCGTTGTTTGAATCGATCACATTCTTCCATAAAATCTTGAAAGTTGGCTCTTCCAACTTCTGTCTTCTGGTGTGAATAAGGGGTTTGTTGAAGACGACCATAGCGACGATGAAGAGTGTAAAGTGTTACGGATACAAATGCATCGGTTAAGCGTACCTCACACATGATAGAACCACCATTGAAGACTTGGAGTAGATAAACAACTGGAGAGTCAACACTGTAGTTTTCAGTAATGGTGAAACGTGAAAGATATGATTCCACTTCATCTTTTTGATCATTGGAAGGACCATAGACGATAAGATACATACCAATGCTTTCCAAATAGGAAGCATATTCGCGCATAAAACCACTTGCCAACTGTTCATACCATGCTGTCATTTCATCAGATTTAGATACAAGGTGGAAAAGTTTCTCATACCCTGTGTTAAAAGTATCTGGAGCTGCTGTATCAGAAAAAATGAGTGGTGTTCTACAAAAATGAAGTAAACGAGAGGCTTTCAAAATTAACTGAAGTTCTGCTACAGTCATCATTTCTTCTGGTGAAGAAGAGTGATCAGGACCACAGTATTTTTCTGCCCACTTGGTATACACCTTAAATGCCTTTTCATGTGCTGCAAGAGGTTGTGATCGACGTAAATAAACATTAAGGAAGGGTTCACCATGACGGAAGAGATAGTCACGATGATCCCAATTTTCATAAGTTGAAGTAGCATCAGCATAAGCATCTCGTAGGACTGTATTGGCATCTGCAGCTCGTACGGCGGTGTAGACTACATCCATCACACCATTTGATCTACCTTGTCTTGTACAAAGTTTAATACTGTTATAAACATCATATATACTCACATCGTTACGTTTGTCTGTACGTGGTTTCGACGTATTAGCACCTTTAATCAATTGTTTTAGACTTTCAAAATTGACAGAGGTAGGTGTAATTAGGCTGCTCTTGGTAGATCGACGAGAGTCGATAGATTCAAGAGCTGGTAGTGAGCCACTTGGATCCATCTGTACCAATCTACCTAGGGCCACATTTGGTGACATGGGCAAGCGAGAAGCCGGAGCAGGATGAGGAATGGTATCATTGTGAGTTAAAATGGTTGACATTTTATCGGTGTGATGGAAGAGACCCATTTTTTGATGTATAATATTTTGCAGACTCATGTGTCTTGTCTCTTGTTGGATGATATTTTTAAGAGCGAGGGCAAGAATCTGATCAGTTACTATATCCGAATAATTATAAGCATAAATAGATAGAAACGAGGAGTCGATCATGAAAATAAAAAAAGAATGTTGATGAGTAACTTGCTTTGATTTTGTAAGGAAAGCAGGGAAGTTCTTAGAAAGACTTGAAGCAAGTGATTCTTGTCGACTATGTAAGCTAGAGTCATCGCGTAGGTTTAGACGTGTTTGATCATCTTTGGTGCTTTCTAGCGTTTCTACACTTGGTCGTCGATAGACAGGAGATGACAGAGTAAATTTACTATATAGTTCAGGTAATCCACTAAGTATCAAATAACGATAATTTTCATTACCAGCTGTAGTAATAGGGGTGGAGCGGTCTTCTTGTGGGTTCGATGGATCGGTACTAGGAACGTATAGTTTATAGTTCTTACATGACTTTTTGCTATTGAAGTCAGAAGGAAGAATGCCACGAGAAATGACAGGCTTTAGAGAGCTATGCGTTTCCATTAGATCAGTACTTAGCTGAAGAATAATATCGTCGAAATACCAAGGAGCCAGTGCTACTGAGCGAGAAATAAAACGTACGGTGGAACTCTCCCATTCTGATGCCTTCTCTAACACAGTAGTGAGCAAGTTAACCGTTCTTCGAAATGCATTTGCGTCATGTGTAGAAGGCAGAGCAACATATGATATACTGGTTTCAATAATATAGTCACATATGGCCTGGCGGAAACAGTTGAACAAATGTTGGCAGAGGCTATTTGCATCAATCTTTGAGTAAGACCAGATATATATACAAATCTTATAAGAATCGTCGCCTACAGCTGTCAAGTCGGATTCAAGACAAGAGGTGAGTTGATTAACGCTGATAGGATGATGGTCATTCAAATGGCTCTGAAGGGATTGGATAACAGCGCCTTCTTTATTCAATATAGTAAGACATATACCAGCCACTCCTTCCCCAACCTTTTGTTCTATAGGCGTACAGGTGCCAGGTGCGCGGTTCAAATAGTTGTAGTAGAAGCAAAGACTAGAGCAATTCCAGTCGGCAGATTCACTCATAGGTTCTATTTCGTTAAAGCGCAATACTTGATGGCGTTTTAAAGTTCGTGGTAAATAGTTGGAGTTGAGATAATTGAGTGAGCCTGCCAAAATATTCTTTCTAAATATTTTGAGAAACTGAGCGTGGTTTTCAACGAGAGAGGGAATACACAGCGTTCTTTGAAACATGGGTTCCTTTTCCACCGGTAATATAAAATCAATATCAGCCTGTGATAATTTGGAATTAGGGTTACGAACCAGGAATTGTTGAACTTCCTTCAAAGTAATTTCGGAAATTAAACGATTTTCGATTAAATCTACGGGACCATCGATCAACACCCAACTATAAGCTTCAACACCATATACTTCGAGTAAAAGCTCACGCTTTTCCCACTGTCGATTTGATTTTTTAGTAATAGGAGAAGAATCAGTTAGACTAGGACTGTGGCGGGGACTTTGACGGTCACTGATAATACTGCCTTGCGGAGATGTCTTAGAGTAAATGTAAGATGAATGTCTCATTCTTGTGTGTGATGTCCCGAGCATATCAAGATAAGGTGATTCTGGATGTGAGCTTGCCACTTCTAACTCTGCTGCCAGTAAAGAAGAATCGATATCTGACAAGTTGCTACTGCTCTGTGCCTGAGTTGTAATTTCTGACAAGAAACAATAGACAAAAGCTTCACTTTTCCCGAATACAAACATCCCAGGCTTATTTTTTACCGAAAATGGTCGAAGGAGATCACTCATTAGTTTATTAAGAGCAGCATTGGGCTGAAGGCGCCAATGCAAGGGGAACCGGCGTGTATATACCATATCGCAGTCAAATTGTCCTGGTAGGAACTTTTTCGGGAGCGCATGTGTAACTTCTTCTCCTGAAGTAGAAAGAATCTCCACTAGATTATCGCCTTCAATTGGTGAGAAATTTTCTTCCTCTTCTTCAGACTCATCATCAGAGCTAAATGTATAACGATCGCCCTCACTTGGTGCCAACAGATACTTGCTACATATACGGCGATCATGTAGCAATCTCAATAGCATTAATTTGTTGGTACGCTCCATTACCTCATTCACCATTGCCTTTGTCACACGAATAATCTCTGATCTATTAACTGACTGTGGCATTTTGGAATAAAAATAGATCTGGACTTGAGTGCTTTGAGGAATAAGAAGAAGCCAATACAGTTGAGGACGAGCAGGTTCTTCCTTCATATCAACTTCTTCAGGAGTCTCAGGATCTTCCCTCATATAAACTTCTTCAGGAGTCTCAGGTTCAAGAATACTGATACCGAGACCTTCGCAGAATTCATCATTTCCTTGTGTTGATTTAGGAGTACTGACTGAAGTACTGATATTGAGGCCTTCATATGATTCTTCAAATACATCAGGTTCTGGATCTATTAGACTTGTACCGTTGTCGCTTGCATAAAAGCAATCGCCTACTCGAACAAGACGATAAGGGGTATTTTTATGCTGTTCCAATTGCTCAAAGAACATGGCTCTGCACTTGATTTGCTCTTTTACAAAAGCAAGAGGAATAAACGTTGTAGTAGGGAAATCGACAAATGGATTCTTTTTCATCAGTTGTGCCTCAATGTAGCGAATGACCTGTTGAGTAATTGGACCTGAACGTAATAGACCATGCATAATTTCCTCTGTAAAGAGCCATGTCAATCTAGCCTCTGTTTCCACCAAAGCGTCTTGTTTATCTTGACTAAGTGATGGCAAGCGAGCTCGATGTGTTTTATCGGCATCTAAAAAGGAAGTTTGATGGTGTATGGCACTATCAGCTGGACAGCCTGATAAGTGAGAAAACAAAGCATTGGGAGGATCATGGGCGGACTGTGGAAGTGTCATACACACTAGATGTAGAGTAGCAGTTGTACCATCTGCAGAATCGATGGGAGATATACTGGAGCCAACAGATTCAGGTTCGAAATTATAGGTTTCACCTGTTTCGGTTTCACCTTCATATAAAACAGGAAGATGGCGTAAAGGAAATGTGATTTCGGTAAATCCATCTGGACCAGGTCGACGTAAAGTGCAGTCAAGACGAATAAATAACGGGTTTTGAGCACAGACCACAACGTCAGCTAAATTACTAGGTTTCTCACCCAAGGAGAGAGAAAGCCCCAATTTCTGCCCCACTTTAGCGAATGGAGGGCGGTAACAATATATGTTAGTCCACTTCTTGTCAGAAATAGTCACTGGTTCGAAATAGTGGCCCAGTACCGAAATAAATCTAGTATTGGCGGAGACGAGTTCTTCTTCGCTAATACGGTCCCTACGTTTCAAAAGTGTTTGAACATTCAAATAACCTGTTAAATCTATATCCAAGTTGGATTCATCACAGATGTCCAGAACTTTTTCAAAATCTTCAGAATTAACTGCCCTTCCATGAAGTAGACACGTAAAAATAGATTTGACAAAACTACGAGAATAAACCTGCGTAACATCTTGCATAAGGCGTAAAGTACGATCTGATAGAAGTTCATCATTAAATTCACTTGGAAAGTCACCACGCCAAAGTCTAGGACGTAATGTAGATCCAAGACTGTCTAGCCAGTCCTTGGATGTAGTAGGGTCAATAGGTCTAACATTGATTTTTTCAGCTACTGGACTACTCTGATAAAAGCCTGGCATTTTACGGTGGCACTCAAACATCAATAAACCGATTTTATTCAACTGCAATTGAACATGCTGTTCAGGTTCTAAAAGGCTCAGCCCTTTGACAATAGTGTCAAGTCGAGGAAGTAATATCACCACAAAGACAGATGGATCAAATATTTTGATAAAACATCTAAAATCGCGAAGATTGGGCGTTACTGAGAGCACGCCAGTTTCACAACAGGCAACTATTTCTCTAGAAAGACTGCTCCAGAAATCATCACTAGCTGCCTTTGAGAGTGACATGCTACGATCAGCAACGACAGATAAAGACTGTTCAATATAATAATGTAAGAGTGCAATGTCGCGTAATACAGCTGGTAAGCGAGATATTGCATCCTTCTCTCGACAAAAGAGCTCATCAGGCCGAGGGCATGTACATGTTGTGCTTTTATCACTGTGCCAAATGACTGGTGTACCAATCACCAGTGGGGATGCGATGGGACTAAATTTGGAAACGGTACGAACTCGTGTGCCTGTTCGTCTAGCTCTTATAGAACCGGGATCTTGAGGTTCCAGGATGGGTGTGATAACAGGTGTGTTCATCACATTTGTTGTTTCTGCGCTTTCATTTTGAGCATGAAAATGACGATTGTAACTAGGGCAAGGATAAGAGGCAAATAAAAAGGTACCAAGCCTCAAGACGGAAACCAATTGGAACAAAGTGGACTGATGTATCCATTTTGTACAGCCTCTTAAATCCTCATTCGTTTCAACCTCGCGGCTATTACGATCCAATGCATCGACAGGATAACTTTGACCAAAAGCATACATTATATCAAATGTGACCAACTGTGTCATAATCTGTCTATCTTGCTCGAATATTGCTGTCTTGAAACTATCATATGTTTTAGTCGATACGGGTTCCATCCAAAGTTCGGTGGTGATACGTTTTTTATTGGTATCTTTCCAAATAAAATATTGCATAGCACAAACAACTTGATTACTCTCTACTTCCTTATAAAAGTGACAGAAAATCTTGCTTGAAGAGATGAGGCGCCAACTATCCAATCTTGACTGTGAAATATGCTCGAAAGACAGGTTTAAAATGGATGTAAAGATACAACGCGAGAGTTTATCACCATGAATATCTTGAATATCCCAATGCCATGTTGACTGATAGAGATAGTTGCGTACAATATGTTCGCCCGTCAAAATCATTGAATGATTTACATGCCAAGATCTGGTTTGCGTACGTTCCATTTCGCCATTCATATAATGAGTGGAGTCACGCATAAGTAAATCAGATAAAGGTCTACGTGTAGTGGTAACGCATTCGTTTGATTTTTCTTGGTGGTGTTTAACATCTGGTCCATTCGAAATAGATGCTCGTACTTCAAGCTCTGATAATGGCATCTCACTAGTGGATTGTGGACATAGAGTATCCTGTAGGTCTTTTACAATATAATATCGATCCTTGCTATTTGTATTAAAGAAAGACATTCGTATAAGTAATAGATGTTCGGTATCTCTAATCAGTCTCAACTCACAAAACTGAGGTTGTGCTGTGGGATCCATTTGAAGTAGTTTAACGCGTACCGTATGATCTTCGCTAGTGAAGTGAGACCAATAATCTAATTTTGCATTAATTTGGTTGAAACCCACTTTGATTTCATCATATTCGTCACCAACATAAGCACCATCCATCTGAAAATCTTTGGTGTTAGATGAATCTTTTGTTGAAGGATTTACAATAACATTAAACTGGTGTTCATCGTACCAACAGACGTTAAAACCTCTGGAATCTGACCGCTCTAATTTAGACCATAACGAACTAAACTTTTGAATCGGATTAAAGGTAGGGTTGATTTTTTCAGCCTGTTGATTAAATTGAACCAGTTGTTTCAACATTGCATCTGTCTCTACCCATTTTTCCAATAACCTTCGTAATTTACCGACTTTGATAAAACCAGGTGCACCTGATAGCTCACTAGAATTCTTTGCTCCTTGCACAACCATTATTTGATTTCGTCTCTGAAGATCATCCCATTCATGCAACATGTGTAAAAAGGACGGTATAGATTGAATGAAAATTTCAGCTGTTGCATTTCGAAGATGATGAAAGAGGTTTTGATTTTGTTGATTTGCATCGGTTCTAACAATTGATTTTTGTAGGTCAGCTGTCCAGGCGGATTTGACTCGATATTCAATGGTAATATTAGGTTGCCAATGTAAGAGAAAAGTAGCAGTGAATCTTTCTCGTTTTTGAAATGGCATGGTATCATCTACAGTGGTAGATTTTTTGGAATGTTTTGCACCTTCAAAATGAAGTGAATGTAATACAAAGCCCTGCCTTAATCTTGCACGCATGAAATGGTGACATTCAGCCGGTAAAACATATTCCCTAAAACGTAATAATTTGAGATCTTCCCGGATTGGCTGTGAAAGTGGATCCCAAGGAAACAGTTTTTTTTTTTCATTATCATTATCGTTTTTTGTGTTGGCTAATCTAGATTCAGGTTTGTTTGGTTCAAGCGAAATTTCTTTTAATAAAAATCGAGAGTGGTAAATGTTTGGGGGAGCGGTAAATGAAATTTCATCTTCGTAAATTCTTGGACAGTGCTGTGCATACATCAAATGGCCCTGAGTAACAGAGGCGAGAAACTCGATAATTTCATTGTCAGGCACGAATCCAAAGTTCAAGCCGGGAATAAAACCATGTTCCATACCCATATGAATTACATTACATGTAATATTGTCGCTCGTTAATTGACGTATAACTGTTTCATCCTGAATATTTGATTTTACCACACCATCTGTTAGAAGCATCAAGGAAGGCTGGGCACTCTTTGGTAATAGACCAAGTGAAAAAAGACCTGCTCTTAATATGTAGGATAGACTACTACCCGTTTTACCCACACCCCATACATCCTTTGTTTCCTTGGTTCTTGAGCGCTCGACAACAGGCTTTTTATTAACAGGAAATTTGTTGTTTGTAACTGATTTTTTACGACTGTGTTTTGAGCTCCTACGAGTGGATGATGCTGTAAAATTGGTACTACTTTCTTCTACCGATTGTGCATGATCTCCTCGAACGTCTAATTCGTAACCCATTCCAGAACGTTTAACTGTGAGACTTTTTCTAAAATGAGCCAGATCTTTCTGAAATGTATCAACAGCATCCTTCAATATCCTCAAGACACCATTTATATTCACTGCTGATACGTGTACGTTTTGTAATAACACACGCATGGTTGGATATTCTGCGAGGATGGGTATAACATTCATATTTGATCCAAATTGAGAACATTCAGCAATGACTGTAATTCGAATGATGTGATCAATCTAGTATAATAGATGGATAGATGGATAGATAAATATAAATATATATATATATATATATATATATATAAAAAGTTAATATGTGATTTAAAACAATACTAGGTTATTATCAGTATAAATAATAAGAAGTAAATCTTACAACAATTGGAGGTGCTGATTCTGATGTATGCAAAGAAAAAGGTTTTACGAGCCCAGTCAAGATATTCTCCAATCTAATTAGTTGATTATGTTAATAATGCACATTTTATAGAAACACTGACTATATCAAAAAAAATATGGGGTATAATAACAGCTGTGTGGTAAAAATCCACATATAAAATAAAATCCATATATATATATAACCTGGTGGCAATGAATGTATAAATATACTTACATTTGGTACGCATTACCAATCATCACTTTTCCTGTACCCACTTCAATGGTAGCTAAACTTGAGCTCATATCAATCATGAAAACCATAGCGTGTTCTTTTGAAATGCTTAAAATTCGAGTACGAGGGGTGATCATATACATTTTGTTTGGGTCTGTCAACAATTGCTGGGAAATAGTGGATGGGATAGGTGAACCTTCTGTAGTCGGAGATACTGTAGTTGAATAAGACTCGGTGCTATTGGTTATCCTATTGTCTTTCCTTTTTCTTTCCCAAACAAGTTTAGGCTGACTGCTAAGGAACAACACTTGATATTCCTTTCAAATTTTTCTTTTTTAGCTTTTTTTAAAGTCAAAGGCATCTCGTTAAGCGAAACACTTACATTATAATCTCGTAGTGTCAATGGACAAAAGGCGTGTTCCAGTAACCACATGGTTGATTCATGGCGAGAGTTGAAGTTATTTCCATTTCGTAAAAGAATAGCAGTACGAGCCTCTGCAATCTAAATCAACAAAATAAGTAAAAAAAACAAAAAAAAATGAAATAAAAAAAAAAACCTTTATTTCATCTTGCTTGACTTCCACAGGAGCATTGTTTAAACTGTTCTGACTCATTAAGTAAAAAAATAAATAATAATAATAATAGTATAGAATAAGGCTATGTTTGTATTATTTTTGCATATCTTCTCCAGGGTATAATAATAACAGTAATAATCGTAAAGATTTTTTTTATTAATAGAATAAAAGAGGAAAGTGTTTTTTTTTTT
>VCJA01000339.1:11141-26584 GCA_024139275.1 Backusella macrospora
GGAGAGGGAGATCATGATGATAGATCTGGATAATTTAAAAGATCCTCTCACAAAGGAATACATCCGTATTCAAAAAGAAAAAATCATGGCTCGATTAACAAATAATATGTAATAAAATCAATTTTTATTTTCGATTCTTAATTTTTTTATTTTTTAATCTTTATCTCCATTTAACTTCCATAAATGTTCAATCAAGTTAGTTTTAAGGTCATGGTGAGCTACCTTATCTATTATTTGCAAAGTACATCTGATATACTCTCTATAATCATCTTTCTTCTGTGGGCACAAAACGGATTGGAAATCGACATGTATATCTTCAGTCTCATGTCGTTGATCTTCGATGATCATATTATGTAGAATGATACAAGTAAGCATAACATTGCTTAAATCTTCTTTATTCCACAAACGGGCACCTTCTCTAATAATTCCAAAGCGACCTTTTAGAACACCAAAGGCTCTTTCAACATCCTTTCTACATGCTTCTTGTATTTTAGCAAAAAGCTATATATAAACAATAGTTATTATCAAGAAGCAAGTCAAATTAAATTTTACTTTTGCCTTGTTCTTCTGCCTTCTTGGCTCATGTATGCTTTGGATTAAGGTAGCATATCGTGGATATATGCCATCAGCAAGATAGTAACCCAAGTTATACTTTTGGCCATTTACTTCATATTCCACAGTAGGACCATCAACATGAGTTATACTCTGGAAAATATGAGAACGATCCAGAATATTAATATCATTCAATGATCCCGGACAACCAAAGAAAAGCGTGCCAAAACCAGATCCACTTCTTGGTCTCTCTATTTTCATTGAGTCAACGTTAAGGCCATTAAAGCTTTGTTGCGTTCGTTGCGCTGTTTGATATGCTTCTTAATGATAACATAATTGTTCATATTAAAAAAAAAAAAATTAAAAATCAAGTAAGAGAAAGAAAAAACACAGTTCATTATTTCTTTCAGAAATTTGTGTTTATTGGATCATAGAGTTACACGAATTTAGTTTGTAGATCACAAATAGCTGATTCCATTTGGGATACTCATGAATAGCTGAGTCGCGGATTGAATTTTTCTGTGAAATAGCTGATCGAGTTAGCTGACGCCGTTCGTGATGCTCTTAGGTCCAGGTTTAGCTATTAGGGGTTAGGAGAGCGCCGAAGGCGCCAGAGTGGCTAGTATATAATTGCTGAAAACCCTCAATAAAGATTATCTTTTAAAAAAAAAATCGCTTTTTTTATATATAGTGATAGCAACGAGTACAACCAAGTACCACTTGTAGCTAAGGCGATAAACAGTATTTTCAGCCAAAATCAGCTCCACTGGATCTTACTTGTTACACGCTTGAGGATATTTTACTTATATCAGTCTATCATGTTTAAACAATTTGAGTGCTTAAAATTAAGTATTGAATTGTATCGTGGCTTAAACGGCTCAGTTTGTACCCTTTTCTTTCTTTCCGCTGATGAAAGCGTTTTATTTAAGTCAATAAATAAAATAATATCAATTAATGAAAAGAAAGAAATAAAAACCAACATTATAACTGGTAGAAAACGCCTTTTTTTTTTTTCCTGGATAGTGTTTGTGTGCTACTAGATAGATACCTACTTGTGCTCCCTTTTAGTACTTTTCTTTTCTTTACTTAAATATTATTTCTCCTATATCAATGCAGTACTGGGGTTATTATTTTTTTATGAAGTTGTTCTACAGTGTTTACCTATTCTGGAGTATATTATAAATATAATAAGATCCGTATAAATAGTCAAAAATCCATGTGCGTCGAATGTAATGTTAAAACACTGTTACTCATCTCTTTTCAGGATGATGCTATCATCCTTATGTTTCTTCTTCAAACGATTACTAATGATATATATTAGTTTTTCTTGAAATGCGCATTTGAATAACTCCAGGAATTCCTATCTATTGGGGATACTATTCAACTCCGCTCCTTTTTTAGTCTATGAAGTCCTTTTTTTGTATTTTTTCTTGTATGGCTTCCTGATATTTTTATTTTACTAATTATTATAGAAAAAAGAAACGAATAATGGATTAGATTAGATTAACCCTTAATTTCATTTTATTTTGATTCGTTTTCAATAAATTGGTGCATTTCTCATTAGGATATTCTTATTGATTGGTAGATCCATACATCACAGGGATTTAAATTTAAAACCAATCCACTACCTTCTTGCACTACACCAGAGTTTTTTCTGGCTTTTAACTGCGTTTTCTGCCACTTTACAAAAAAGGGCCGATAATTGCCCTTCATACCATAATTGGAGTATGTATATTAAATATGTTACACCATTTGAAAAACTGTTACAATACACCATTTCCAGAAATTAGTCGCGCATTTCAAAACAAAGAAGTGCGCAGTTTCAAAAAAAGGGCACCAATTAAATTTATAAAAATGCATACATAAAAAATAAAAAAATACTCATCTCAAATAATACCCAAAATAAAATCAAAACTATGCACTATCCAAGAAAATGATTCCATCTATTCAAGACAAATTCTGCAACTATTTTACTCTACATGTTTAGCTTGAATTTGTTTAGAGCTCATAGAAATTGCAAGCTTTATCAAGCATTTCTATTGTACCTCTTCTTGGTGCCATTAAGTTAACTTGGTCTGAAAAGAGATAAGAATACCTTGTTTCTTTACTTAAAACCTGGTTACATTAAACAAACTACAAAAATATAGTTTTTATTTCTAAATTTATTATTATTGATAATTAAAATGAGCGAGTTTATCTACCACAATACCAATGGAACAGAAACTATGCTTAATGAAAATGGCCGACAAGCTTTTAGACCAGGAAACGCATCCTTTAGACTACATAACCGATTTTGATGAGGGTATTGATGAGAAGCCTCCAGAAAAACAAAATGAAACACTTCTTTTACTTGAATTATATTAGAATATGTACAGAATTTTAAACACTATGACTTCAACATGATTTTCTATTATTATTTTCTATTTCATAGAATTAGTTTTTTATTATTATTACATTTATACCGTTTGTTGCATATTGCAACTGAATCTTCTAATATAAAAGCATCCCTAACAGAATCAGTAATCCGGTTCAGTAATTTTACAAAAAATCCAATCTATGACTCAATAATTCATGAGTATCTCTAATGGGATCAGTAATCTATGATCTACAAACAAAATTCTTGTGATTCTACGACTCATTTCAGAAAAACAATGAACTGTGTTTTTTCTTTCTCTTACTTTATTTTTAACATTTTTAATATGGTGAGTGCAAGTAATTCCACTAACAGTAGTAGCGGGTAGCTGGGAGGTGGATGATTCGGATTGAAATTCAGAAGTCCTTATATAAAGTGTTTAATCACTGAATCCTGTGATTTTGGACCACAATTTTTGTTTTATTAAAATTTGTGATCCAGGTTACTGAATCCGTTAGGAGTGGTCGGATCAGTACTTCACGAAATTACTGAATTGGTTAGGGATGCTCTAAGTTTTCTGCTATTATTAATAATGGAATAGACTAATCGATCAAGTTTATTTATTTCGTTATACAGTAGGCACTTTTTATAAGAGTAACTTTTTTTCAGGACTTTCCAGTCTTATATAGAATTAGCATAAAATTCGAGTACGCGTATATCGAGCTCGTACTGTACAAAACAGGAAATAGGATAGTCAATAACTTTAAGGAGTGATACAATATTTCTTTCATTCTGATAAAATCGGAACAATGATTTTTTCATAGAAAAAGGACGTATTACTAATGAATTTCTTTGTTCGCTTAAAATAGCATCACAAAAAAAACTAATTACAATAAAGTAATTTTAAATCTCTCGCTTCATTTACTTAATGACATGGAATGTCCTCTTTTCAATAAGCCGCTGAACTTTAATCTATTTATGTTGTTCAATGAACTAAAAGAGTTTCCAATTCAAATTGACCCCAACTCAGAAGTTGCTTATAGTACTTTTTTTTAATTGAATCTATGAATAATTAGTAATGAGATGGAGATCATTGCATATACTTCATGTAATCAGCCCCATTACAGTACTGGTGTAATAATAGATTTAACCTGAGAAAGTCAAACGCAACAATCAAAATAGACCATTTTTACTATGCTAAAGCATACTTATTTTATTTTTTTATTCTTAATATGTTATTAAATATGATTATAGACAAGGTGTATTTATAAAGAATTTGATTATTTTGTTTATTTACTCGATCAACTATCTAATGAACATGAAAGGAATAATTTTTAAAACATTTATTCTGGAATAGTTATTTGTAAAAAGCAAGAGTCTCACGTTATAGATACAGCAACTGCTGTACAAGTAATTCGTATTTTATCTTCTAAGCTTGAATTTATCACTTTAAAAAAAGATGAGTTGAGCCCTTTATGGTGATGATGCATAATATTATACGTTTTTGGAGAATGTTTTTGTTTTTTTCACCTTTTTTCCTATTATTAGCATGGAATCTCTTTGAAAAGATAAAAATAATTTTACTATAAACTTAGTACTAGCAATAATACTAGTTATAAAAAGACTAAAAGCAACTTTTCTACTGGTATCTGAAAAAGGGATAGCTAACAACATTTCTACTTCATTATATTTATCGCATTTTTTTAAAATAATTTATTTCATAAAAGTGTAAATAAACTTCATTATAAAATAATTGTTTTTTATCATATCATATAAATCGGATATTTTACCTCTTCTCCATTTAATGTAAAAAACCATATGAAGCTAGTGGTGAAGAGAGATGTCTTCAAGAATGATGTATTTTCTGGTCTACCTCTTAATGAGAATTTCTGGTGGTTCTTTATAACTCATCACTGTCTATTGTTCAAGGTCATGAAATTTTGACATGTATGGGCCTTTTATTTAAATGCTTTAAATCTTTTTTAACACTTTATCTTTTTTTTTCCTCAAATAAATCAATTCTATTACTACGCATCCCTACCACTTCATATATAGGCTCTCTATGATGATAGTATTATCACGTAGCCTACGAGGCACCTCATACGACGCTAACCACCGGTTTAAATGATGACGAAGAGCAATTACAATGTGATTTTGCCGCTCTTTTTTTATTCTAAAAAATAGCCTTCCAAAAATTCCGGCGGAATATGAAGCCCACTACCCCTTACTTCACCGGAAGAGTAACTTTCTTTTGTAGAATATAGTTCCTACATATATAACTAACCATTTTTTGTAGTGTAACTACACTCTAAGCAGCATAACACAATGCTTCTCGCTCAATTGGGTCAGACTCAGTGAGATTGAGAGTAAAGCTATTCAAATCGATTCAGAAATCCGAAAATGTATTTTCACTACAAGCACTTAACAAAAAAAAATAGTAATAGCTTCTAAGAAATATGAATTTTTATTTATATTATTAATAAATGCCGTTTTGGTAAGACAAACACCTAGACCAAAAAGTCCAAGAATGAACTATCCAATTACAGCAATCTTGACGTGAGATTTTCTTGGAATCTTTGGTTATAAGGCTACTCATGGTAATATTTTATCGTACTGCAGCTGGTTCATGGTCATATACGTCTTTAATTTTAGCCCAGAATTCCTCAATTGACTTAAAGAAGGACGAATAAAGAGGCGAGAAAATTATTTCGGAGCCACGCTCATTTAACCATTGTCTTAGCTTAACTGATTTGTGAATATTGCAGTTTTACATACATAGGAACTTATACTTGTGAACTTGAGAATCGATGAAATATACAGCTTCTTCTATAAACTCCATAAAACCTTGATTGGTGATTCCTTTTTTTCCTTTCTTCCCATTCACTTCAGAAACCCTTTTTTTTTTTTTTACCAGCAGATGTTTCTTGAATGCGTCGGGATAAGTGAATGGCTCCATCAGCAGATATTACACCAAGAATGCTCAAGCCAGAGTCTTTTGGTTCAATAGTGATTTCACATGGCTATCCGATAGGGGACCATCTACTAAATCAATACATATTTCTGTTAAAACCAGATTCATCAATAAATACAACTTCAGACATAAAATTAATTTGTCTTTCCTATCCAATCAGATACAGCCCTATGACTTTCCGAGATTGTATTCTCACCGTCGCGTTGAACAACCTGCTTTTGGACACGCTTAAAACTTAAGCACACTTGATTTTTCATATGTCTTTGAAGTGTGGGCGGCTAATAGACAAACCAGATAACGATTCGCAGAGTATCCTAATTATATCATCTAAGCCGGTTGCTGACTCCTTCAAATAATCAAAGGTAAACTTGACATGGTCGCCATCCAAATTTGAGGTATTCTTTGATTTCTTAGCAAAAAAAAAATCTTGCTCGCCTAGTTCAAACATCTTATTCTATTTATCCATTTTTCTAATTGCACTACTCTCTGCAAGTTTAATCTGCCTAGCAGTTGCTCGGATCGATACAGTAGACTATTGATATACGAGCAGCTCTTTTTCCGAATTTTTCAGCCTTATATCGAATTAGCCTTAAGTTTGAGCACTTTCATGTTGAGTACTTGTTGAAAATCAGGATGTTCTTGGAGTAGATTGATCACCTTAGCAACATTTTTATCGTTTTTTTTTTGTGAATTAAAGACTTCTGATTTTTACTGGACCTTTAGCAGTACCTTGTTTTAGCATTTTGTTTTTATTCAAGTTTTTTCTTTTCATTTTCTTGAGCCATTCCATATAAGTTTGAGTTACTTGTGTACGGTCTGAACGATTCTCCTTTATGGCATTTGCTGTACAGGTAAAATAAAATAATATATAAAATAATAAAAGATAAAAAGTCATAAAAAACTTATTATAGTTTTTATTAAGCTATACAAGTTTCAGAAGTCATTGTTAAAAAAGCAAAGCTGGTTGAAGGAGCCATACTCTAGAGTAAAAGTTTCTAGAATAGAGAATGAAAAAGCACTTAAGAAAGGCTTTTTTTTTAGTGCTGATTCATTGTCGGATTTCTGACTCGATTTCGCTGGGCCTGACCCAATTGAATGAGAAATAAAAGTAGAAAAAGATTTTCGGTACGAACCATCTAGCGGCGCTGAGAATTAAACTTTGTCCATCCGGTAAAAAAAAATGCCCGTCTTTCCGTGATCCAATGAGATTACTATTTTTAACTCTGCTTGACTATACTTTTTCCCTAGTTCTTTTTGCTTTTTTTTGCTTTTTTTTTGCCCTGAAAAGATTAACTCTTTCTTTTTAAAAACATTAATCTAAGGTAAATCATTATGCAATTCACAGACGTTTTCATTTTTTCTTCGCTACTTTGCCTGTGCGACGATCATTATTTATCCGAGTGGGGTAAAATACAGCCGTAACTGTTGCTCCCCACGTGGTACGAGAAATAATAATAATATAATAGATTTCAAGGACAGTAGTCTGCTTATTTTCCCTCCTTTTTCTTTTTCTTACATATTACTCTCTCTTTTTCTTTTTCTTTTCTTTTTCTTTTTCTTTTTCTTTTTCTTTCTTTCTTCTTTCTTTCTTTTTTTTCCCCTTATTATACTTATTATTTCTTAATTTAATTTATTTGTTTGTTCGTGGTTTTCTGAAGGTAAAAATTCTTAATTATGATAGCCTAAAATAGCATGTTGTCTAAAAGGTGTAAAATAGCTTTCGAGAAAGATCGTATTAGAAAAGAGCAACAAATACAATAAAGATAACGATATCTTCAGTGGCACAGTTATAAACTATAATATATACATACACATATATATATATATCGCTCTTTCTATAAATATATATCTATATCTATATATGCATCTGTGTATAAACAGTTAAATAAAATGAAGATATCACCTCGACCTAAGCTTTTTTTAAAACGACGAAAACAAGAAGAGAATGATGATGATGATGACAGCGACGAATTGAAACGCACAGAATCGTCATCTTCTTACATGCAGAAGCGTCGCAATATTTATGTGAATATGGAATTGCCATCATCTGAGTATGATGATAACGGTAGACCAATCAAACACTATTATGCCAGTAATCGTGTGCGTACTGCAAAATACACACCTCTCAACTTTATTCCTAAGAATTTATTTGAACAATTTCGCAACGTTGCAAACTTGTTTTTCTTGTTTCTCGTGATTCTTCAGTGTATTCCTTTATTTGGTGTAGCAGAACCCGCTGTCTCAGCTTTGCCATTGATCTTTATTCTCATCATTACCAGCATCAAAGATGGTTTTGAAGATCTCAAACGACATCAGAGTGACGATCGAGTCAACAACTCAAAAACGCTTCGCTTATCGAATTGGAAGAACGTCAATATTCCGGAAGTGACCAAAGGTACCTGGTATTTTCTCCACGTTATTATTGGTTTATTTTCCTTATTGTCTGGAACTGAAAACAAATACACGACTAGTTATAGACACTGGAGAAAAAAGGGTGACAATGAAAACTCGTCTCCACACCAATATCCACCACAAGCTCAACCATTAGAGACAGAACCTAAATCATCGGAGGATAGAGTGCCTTTGAATGAGGAGGGTGGTCCTTCTCTGCCACCTAAAACACTGCTTTCATCTGTTAGAAAAAGATCAGATACCATTCGATCCCTTAGTAATATATTTAAACCCAACAATAATAACGCTCCTTTTGAAAAGAAACCTTATCGCCCAGGTTCTATTCCTCATTCCGTCCTCTATCGCGTCTCTTCTACTCAGTCTAATACACCCACTACTGGTGCTGGCACTCCTAGTGTAGCCAAGTCTGAGCCATTTCAACCCAGACCTACACCTCTTTCAACTACAGTGAGTCAAACAAATACTAATATTCCAGGCAACAACTCAAACGAAGCTAGTCAAAGCATATGGGAATCTGTCAAATGGAAAAATGTCCTGGTGGGCGACTATGTGCTTATTAAAAACGATGGCGAAATACCTGCTGATGTTGTTATCCTGTCAACCTCGGAAACAGATAATGTATGCTATATCGAAACCCAAAACCTCGATGGCGAGACCAATCTCAAACAACGCCAAGGATTACCAGGTACTGGTGGCATCCGAACTGAATATGACTGTGAGCAGGCTAGATTCTATATCGAGAGTGAACCACCACACGTGAACTTGTACCAATACAACGCTGTCTTGCGTTGGCAAATTGATGCAACAGATACAGCAACTATGAGATCAGGTGTATCACATGAGAAAGCTGACGCTGTAACCTATAATAACATCATGCTGCGTGGCTGTGTGCTCCGCAATACTGAATGGGCCATTGGTATTGTGGTTTACACAGGTGACGATACAAAAATTATGTTAAACTCTGGTCGCACCCCTTCCAAACGTAGTAAGATGCAGAAAGCCACCAATCCTCATGTAAATATTATTTTTATCTTATATCATATTTTTATTTAAAACAGTAAAAGAATTAAGAGAGGTAAACTAAACTTTATTTATAATATAGGTGATCGCCAATTTCGTCATCTTAGCTATTATGTCAATTGTCAGTTCTATTATGGACAGTGTTCAATTTAATACAAGTGGCTCATCTAGATACTTTGATTATGATATTGAAGGAACCAGTTCAAGTTATTCTGGTTTCGTTACCTTCTGGTAAAGTGAAGCAAAAAAAAAAAAAAAATAGTAAAAGCGCATTATTGTTTATTTATTTATTTGCGTAATCATTTTCTTTTTATTTAGGGTTACACTTATTTTATATCAAAACATCGTACCAATCTCGCTTTATATTTCAGTAGAAATTGTAAAGACTCTAGCTGTAAGCTTATTAAATATGTTGTAAAAAAAACTTTCTTCGCATACAGATTTTTAATTTATGAAAATTATAGGCATATTTCATTTTTGCAGATATAGAAATGTATCATGAGCCTACCGATCAACCCTGTATCCCCAAGACATGGAACATATCAGATGATTTGGGTCAAATTGAATATATTTTTTCTGACAAGACAGGTACATTAACTCAAAACATAATGGAGTACCGCAAATGTACTATTAATGGGGTAAGTTATGGTATTGCTACCACAGAGGCCACATTAGGAGCTATGAAGCGGCAACAGAGTCGTCATCAGCACGATGACGCATTGGATATAGCAGATCATGAAACAGGCGTACACATGGATGAAATTCATCATAATGATCCTAACGAAACCGATCCTCACGTCCTTGAACAACTGAAACAAAAGATGTATGAAAAGCAGGCTGAGCTCTATGATAACCCACATCTTGGTTCTAACCCAACCTTTGTTGACCCTAAACTTTTTGATGACCTGAAAGATGAAAGTTCGGCCCAGTCCATTGCTATTACTCACTTTTACCAATCATTGGCTCTATGTCACACTGTAATTGCGGAACGCCCTGATGAAGACAACCCTGACTACATTGAATATAAGGCCCAATCACCTGATGAAGCAGCTTTGGTTGCCACTGCCCGAGATCTCGGTTTTGTGTTTTTGCGTCGTGACTCCAACCGTGTGTTTATAAAAGTGAAGGGTGAAGAAAAAGAGTTTATTGTTTTGAACGTGCTCGAATTCAACTCGACTCGTAAGCGTATGAGCATCATTCTTCAACCTGCAGGTACCGATCGCATTGTTCTTTTATGTAAAGGTGCAGACTCTGTCATCTACGAAAGATTATGTACAGATTTTGGTAATCAAAGAGAACTGGAAGAGGATCAGAGCAATCTTCGCGACTCTACTATGCAAGATCTTGAAGAATTTGCTAATGAAGGTTTGCGTACACTTTGTCTTTCTTATCGTTTTATCTCACCAGAGGAGTATAAGCCTTGGAATAGACGTTTCCAGGAAGCAGCTTCCAGTATTCATAACCGCGAAGAGCGTGTAGATGCTGTCTGTGAAGAGATCGAGATAAATATGTTGTTGATGGGTGGTACAGCTATTGAGGATCGTCTTCAAGATGGCGTACCTGAAACTATTGCTGAGTTGGCCAAGTCGGGTATTAAACTCTGGGTTTTAACTGGTGACAAGACTGAGACAGCTATCAACATTGGCTTTGCATGTAACTTGCTAACATTAGACATGGAACTGTTAATCCTTAGCGCTTCTAATCGTGAGGATGCTATAAAAGCTTTGGATGATGCCTTAGATAAAGTGAGAAATGAAACTAACCCTGATAAGAAGTTTGCTTTGGTGATCGATGGTACTACTCTGAAGTATGGACTTGAGCTTGCCTCCAAAGACAAGGTCCTTGGTTTAGGTATGCGTTGTACTAGTGTTATTTGTTGTCGTGTCAGTCCCAAACAGAAAGCACAAGTTGTCAATCTTGTAAAGAAGGGTCTCAAGGTTATGACATTGGCTATTGGTGATGGCGCAAACGATGTATCTATGATTCAGGAAGCTAATGTTGGTATCGGTATTTCTGGTGTTGAGGGTAGACAAGCAGTGATGGCTTCAGATTATGCGATTTCTCAATTCAGATTCCTCCAAAAGCTACTCTTGGTTCATGGTCGTTGGTCTTACATTCGTATTTCAAACATGATTTTTGGATTTTTTTATAAGAACATTGTTTGGACTTTTGTTCTTTTCTGGTACCAGATTTTCTGCCAGTAAGTATCATAATCATATCCACTCTTTTATTATCATGCAAATAGTTGATTTGAGAACAGACTCTAATTATTCTTCTTTATTATTATTACAACTATTATCATAGATTTAATGGAAGTATGCTGTTTGACTATGCTCTCGTTACTCTTTATAATTTGGCTTTCACATCTTTGCCTATTATTTTCATGGGGGTCTGGGATCAAGACTTGAGTGCAAAGGTGTCACAACGATATCCTGAACTTTACCGTATGGGTCTGCGTAATGATAAGTTTAAAATGTGGCAGTTTTGGATTACTGTTTTTGACGCCATCTTCCAATCCGCCATATGTTTCTTTTTCCCTTATATGCTCTTGGTTGGCGGTCAGATTGATCCCACCGGTCATGATGCAAACGGTCTCTATGAAATTGGAACTATTATTTCTAGTATATCTGTTATTGTAGCCAATTTTTTTGTGGCTATATCTCTCTATAGCTTCACATGGCTTCAAGTTGTTATTATCTCTTTTTCGATTCTTATCTATTACTTATTCGTTGCTATTTACTCACAGTTCAACTACTTCATTTTCTGTGGTCATGTGCGTCTCTTTGGTACTGGTCTTTATTGGCTAATTATGATTTTGACCATTGCAGCGTGCTTCATACCTCGCATGGCTATCAAATTTTACCATCAACAATACCATCCCTTTGATAATGATATTATTCGAGAAGTTGAATTGGTCATTAAGCCTCATGAAAAGGAATACATCGACTCTGAAAAGACGCCTACGTCATCCTATCAATTCACCAAAGAACCTTAATTATTTGTATTTCTAAAACTATTAATTATGTACTTTTAGACAGAAAACCAAAAAAAAAAAAGACCAAAAAGAAAAAGAACAAAATTGCTTTACTTGTTTTCATAAGCAAACACTAATTTATACCATGGTTTATTTATTGATTTGATAAAGAATATGTATTTATATATTTACGCTTACATTAATTTGGCTGCATACTGTATTTTTTATGTTATAATTGTTTGTGATTTTATTTCGGGATTATAAGTAGTGACTAAAAAGGCATAATTATGAACAGTTATTGTAGCGCTAATATATTCCTATCGAAATAACGATACCACTTTGGGAGTCATAGATTATACATATATAACAAGGAAGTTCGAATATCATACATTATATTTGAATATACAAACTGCTTTGCCTTTATTAATAGTCGATTTTTAGTGTTACATTTGTGCTATAGTAGCACTTGTGCTATCCATACGATTCTAATATCGAATAAATTACATATGTTACGCTGAGAAAGAAGAGAAAATAGAGCGGCAGAGGCAGACAGACAAGAAAAATCAGCTCAAAGGATATAAGCTTATTTCTGGTTGATTTCTCATACAAATGTATTTTATTTATAGTGTTTGCAATCCGCTTGGTATTGGTCCAATAAAATGAGACACAAGGCTTAATGTGGGACAATGTGGATTTTTTGGGACACAGGGACAATTAAGGTTCTTTATTAAAAAGTGAGCATGTCACAAAGGACAACTCATTAAACGATTTACTTATGTTCTCCACAACAAGGGACTTAGACATCTAGCTATGCTTCTTCTAATTTTTTCAGAATTAATTACTTAGTTTCTTCCCGAAATAAAAAAAAAGCCTGGCTCAGTTTAGTTTTTACACTTATACTCCTATCGAATGTAAACAGATTATTTTGAACGTTGACGACTACGTAGATTATATAGCTAAAGAACTAGAAGTTCATGGAATAAAATAGATATAGAAAAAAAACCCCATAAACGTATGGAATTCGAGTTTGGTCAAAAGAGATTTAAATCTTCAAATCTTTGGGTAGTTTACTACAACTGCCACCGTACTGGTAGCTCCAAGACTCGTAAGGAACGAACTATTGGAGGTATAAGCCAAAAATCTAGACCAATGCAAAGAGTGTCAAAGAAGATCAATTGTTAAACAAAAATTAATGTTACCTGCTCGGAAGATCAACCCTCAATTGTCACCTTAAGATATATTGGTGATCATAATCATACTATTGGTAGCTTAGATGATTTAAGATATCTCCCTCTCTCTCAGGGCTTAAAAACTACCATCGAGCAGAATATAAGAGCTGGTTATGGCCAACGCAATATTAGAATAGTCATCAGAAACCACCTTAGGGATGTTATACGGTCTCAATATGACACTGGGTATGAATCATCCTTTATTGTTGCCCATAGAGATCAGTTTGTTCATAGTGATGAGACTTAAATATTTATAGAAAAATTCAAGAGAGTTGTTATAGTCTTCACAAAAATTCAATTGTTTCAACTGAATTATGGCTTAAGAAATTGAAAAAAGATAGCTTTACAGTTTATGAAAGCCCTGACTACTCTTCAAACTACACACCGGCGTTTCTTTCATCTTACTAACTTGGATTATTAAGACGTTGTAAAGACTTCTCTTTGGATGCTACCCATGAAGTCACTAGTATTAATAAGGGTCTGTTATACACTATTATAGTAAGATGTCCTGATACTGAGATAGGCTTTCATGTTGCCTATTGCTTTACGAATGATCATTTTTCAGCTCCAATTGTAGAATTTATTTCTTTTCTTCTTAATCACGGAATGGCTCCCAATAAAATTACCATTGATGTATCAAAGACAGAACTACTAGTTATTGAAACGGTGTTTCCTACAGCTCATGTTCAGTGGTGCCTGTTTCATCTTGGTCGGGCCTGGATGCAAAAGATAAGAGTTTGTATCACCAAAGAAGGTACCTCTACTACCGACAACAAAGCGATTCAGCACCAAGCAATAACGAATTTGAAATCACTTGTTTATTCACCAACTCCAGATATATTTATTCAGCTTCTAAATACCTTTTATTATCGATATTCAGAGTTTTCAGAGTGTATTCACTATTTTAGAAAGAACTATATTGATAATGATTGGTAAAAACATTGGTGCCGAGTTTTTCAACCTCAATACGACACCAATGTGGAAACAAATAATTATGTCGAGACTTGACATAACCAACTCAAAACAACATATTTCAAAAGAAAACCCAACAGACGCCTGGACCGACTCATTTACATCTTAGTTAACGATGTAGAACTAGACTTTATCAGCAACATAAACAGACTTCGGTTAAATATTGGTAGAATGGGACCAAGGGAAAGAGAAGTGATGAAGAGAAGAACACTTGCAGAAGCAATTGTAGATGAACAGTTGGAAGAGTATATCGAAGAAGAATTTAATGAGAACAATGGCCTTTTGTGCTTTAATGTTAAGTCTTTTGACATATGAAAGGATGTCAAATATCAAATTATTATCACCAATAAAAAAAATGATCAGTTGTGAATATGGTTACTTTGCTTTTTATAAAATAAAATAAAAGCATGTAAACACATACACTTAAGTCATAGATTTAACGAATCCATTAGTGTATATCAACTACGCAGTCAATATTTAATTTTATTTCAGCAAAATGTTCAAAATAGTTGTTCTAGTGTAAACGACTTTGAAAATCTAATCGACCACGAACGTAAATCTTTTTTCTCAGTTTTTGAAATAAACAGTATGCATTTAATTTCAACTGGGTCTCAATTTAGCAGGCGACCTAGGGCTGTAACCCAGCGTAGTTCTGTTGAGATATTTTTTTTTCTTTTTTCATCGTAATAAAAAACAATTATTTTGTCTGAACAATTTGCCCAGGTCATCATGTCCGTTACCGCTATTCAAGTCAACATCAAAGACTCAATAGAAAAGTATGCCGACAACACCAATTCTCTGAACAGCAATTTCAAAGTTGTCAGCGTTGCTGGAAAAAAAAAGGAAACAGCTAGAAGAAAAATGAAGCTTTGAGACAGCAGCTAAATGCGGCTTTAGTTTTATCAAACCAGGAAAGTATTGATCCTATTTCTAAAAAAAAAAAAAAAAAAAAAAAAAAAG
>VCJA01000380.1:5348-20597 GCA_024139275.1 Backusella macrospora
TTAATTTTAAAAAAAATCAAGTATATCTATACTGTTTTTGTCATAGTTTTACAACCTAAAATCTCCCAAATCAAGAATTGAATAAAAATTAGGATAGCAAATAAACAACAAAAGGCTGAATATGGTTAACTAACTACAGTTGAGTTTTCCATTCCAATAATTTATAAAAAAAAGCCTCTAACCAAAAAAGAAAACTCAAGATTTATGTAAATTAAAAAAAAGAAGTTATTTTTCTCTTATTTATACATGATTTTTCCATCTCTTTGGATTTAAATATTTTGTATAAATATATATTTGATTGATATTGATGATAAAGTAGACCTTGATAAATCTCATGCATGAAAGAAACTACTCCTAATCTTATTTTGAGTACAAAAATAATAGTTCTTTATATAATTGGAATTTTAAACTAATATTGCTTTATTACTGAGGAAGAATGTATCACCTTATAAGCATATTTTAACAACAGTCAATGGCATCATTTTGCCAAAAAGAAAAAGGCTATAGTCCTACAATAGTCGACAACTAAATATATACATTGATAACGTCAAATATTCATGTGCGTAGTAAATATATAAAATAAACGACATTTCTCTTGTCCAAAAAAGAATCTGAGAGTTCCTTTGAAATGAGTGATGTTCTCAAATCGGAAGTAGCATATTTAGTATAATATATAGTTCAATACTGAGATATAAACTATGTTTCTCCAACTTTTACCAGTGACATAAATTTAATATATAGTGGTAAATTCAATAACAGTCCTATTATATTATCGTTTCCTTTATATATATATACAAACCTCTTGATGGAAGTGATTTTTATCAAGAAATCAAGTTCTGTTTTCTTCTTCTTTTTCTTATTCACTTGTTGGCAATATCTTCTGAATTATTATTTTCATTCTTTCTCCCACGTTTTCTCAGTGACCCTTCCCAAAAATAAAAGAAAATAAATTAAGGTTCAATTTTTTTTTTCAAAACTCATAAACTTTGCAATTAAAGTACTCCTAAAATAAATTAAATGTAAGACCTATAAGACTTTTTGTTTTCTTCTCGTGAGATTATTTAAAGTAGTGTACAGTTTTTGACTATTGGCAACCGTTAAGAAATCAGCCAATCAGAAAAGAAAAAAAAAGATCGTATATGCGCGCAACCACGCACGTCCACACTAACCTTTCACGTCTTAGTTTATTTACGCCACTTTTTACTACTCTGTTTACTTTAAATTGCTTGTTTGTTTGTTTACTTGTATGAATGTTTTAATTTTTATATGATTTTGAAATGATTTCATGATTTTCATCATATGCTCTTCGTGTCATTATGAAAAAAAAATGGAGGGAAAAAATGGAGGGAAAATCGCATCAATAATAACTGATAATAGAATTGTTTATTGGTTTACTTTGTTGCTGCCATTTCTCCTTTTTTTTTTTTTAACACGTTTTAGGCTTGCTTAAGACAGAACATGTGATTCTAAAGTAGATGGTTTGTACTACTCTTTTAGTAGTACATATTTCTATTACCTCAAAAGGCACTTGGGTATACATGCTGAGTATGGATACAAAAGACATACTGTCCTTCACTTTGTATTTGCACCAAGAAATCTCTTTATTTGATTTGTTTTGTGCATGACTACTCATCTGTATTACTCAAATGTACATTATAGGGATAGAAAATCCCCTATATATTACAACTAAGCTTCCTTTAGCAAGTACATGTGAATTATCTTATTTGCTTTTAGATAGAGTATTTTTAAATGAGAAAACGCTCAAAAAAATTTTTACCTGGTGTCACTTTATATTTGTTTGTTTTTTAAATAAGACAGGTGTAAACCAGTATAGTGAAATATATATTCAATATTAAAAATGACCATGAATTCTTCAATAACAAACAAGATAAATAAAAAGGTGTTGCAAGGCCATTAAATTGAATTTATGATTCCTTGACGTTTTTTACAAAAATGGTATACCTTCAATACATTCTTTGAACAACGTCATTCCCCCTTTTTATTATTATTATTATTATTATTATTATTTACTATTAAATGTCCGATCATTACCCCTTTGTCTGCTCTACAAAGTAGTACAGTTAATATGTCATCATAATATATTAGCGACTAAAGAGGAGGAATATCAAATCAATAAATATGTAATACAAAATATTTAAATTGCAATTATATATCAACTATTTATTTTATATTATTATTTCGTGGTCATTAAAGATTGAATGAATATATCCTAGCGTCAAAAGTGGCTGGAAGGGAACGCGTTGTGTCAAATATCCCAAATATAGAAATCCTATAACTCAAAAACCAATAAAAACTGCATGACATCAGTAACAGTGACTCATTTTGTACACCAAAAATGCTTTATTTTATTTTTCCACACAGCAAATTATAAGAGAATGATAAGAGAAATAGAAATAAAATGGCAAGAGCAAATGTACTTTATTGCATATTTTGATGAAATTACTTATATAGTGACATTACATTAAAAGGGTATAATAAGTTTCATATCTAATGTAATGACAAAGTAGAGGGAGGAGGTAAATAGACATATAATACAGAGAATAATATAGCTTAAATTATATAATTGCTATCATGGTTAAAATCTTGAGGGTATAAAAGTTCGATATTTGTGTCGAAATTACTATTTTGCTTATGTTCATGTTCATGTTCGTGATCATATACATATTCTGGTGTTAAAGAGCAGGTCCAATGAGACGGGGGTACTCCTTTTCTGGGACAGGAATCCTGTTGGAATAAGATAAACGTTATTATGGATAGTTCATAAATTCTGGAAACATATACATATGGCATTATTTTATTCTACCTTGTGTCGAGGCATCCAATTACCACATAATTCACAGGTAGCAGGACAAACAATTGAAGGGATCATAGGATAATCAGTTATATATATATGTATAAAAAATAAAAATAAAAACACTTGTGTTTATGTATACTTTAAGATGTAGAAGAAAAAGGTGGGAAAAAAAAGAAAGCTTTCAAGATGGGGCTATTTATATTTTTTTTTCTAAAAAAAAAAAGGAGATTCTGCTAAAAGAATTCTAGTTTTGGCTTAAGTTTCCCCCACAATTTTGATTTATTTCTTTTTTTGTGATACTTTCTATTTACATTGATATGAATAAAAGAAAAAAACGAGATTTTGGTACGAATTAGAGATCTCTGCCTGAACCTCCAAGTTTGCCGCTGCCAGACTCGTGGGACTCTTCCATGGCTAACATTGGGTCTCTGTCTAGAAGACCATCACCAAAATCGTTGTTGACTTCCTCATGTAAGCGTGTAAAGCGTTTACCACCCTTATCTTTCATTCTACGAACAAGGGCCAAAGCGCCTGTCACTACGCACGTTAAGAATACCACACCACATCCAACACTGATTCCAATGATGGCGCCTAAAGAAAGCTTATTGCTTCCTTGTTCTTTGCTAGGTGCATCTGCAGCGAGATTTTTATACGAAGAGCGGGCAGAGGCCTTGCTCCAATTATCCAGGTTACACCCGTATTTTGAAGAAGAAGCTGTGCTACTTGACTCACTGTTTGAATATTGTCTCATAAAGACACGGTCACGACTAGAGAAATAGTCCGGGAACTGTGCTTGAATCAAGTCCTGAAGAACCAGATCGGGTCTTGCCATTCCGCGGGTCCAATAATCTTTTTCAAATAAACAAAATAAAGTAAATATACCATATACATTTGTTCCCCACATGTTGAAAAAAAAAAGTTGCCTCACCTGAAGCGCCTTGATTAGCTACCAAATCAAATCTCCACAATTCACTGTTTCTCTCAAAAGGAGGTGCATCCATAGAGTTGACATATTGTTTACTGCTTTGAAATGCACTCAAGGCAGTAGATTCACCTTCTTTAATTTTTTCTGCAGAGTATCCCAACCAGTTCTGCCAATTAGAGTAGCTTGAGTTAAAGGCAGATTCTGGAGTTAAATCGATAACAAGTGAAGAATTCTGAAGCTGACCCTTCATGACTGATGGATCACCTGGTTGGGCTGTGGTTGGTGTAGTCAAATTACCTCCAGCATCAGCTGTAAGATTTTGAAAATATTGATCTTGAGGCATAGAAAATTTGGTAGAAGATGGGTCGTAGTCCATAAAAGTAATATTTCTTCTGTAAGCAATATCGGCATTCTTAATACTATCACGATAAGTGTTGTAATCCGTTTGAATGTCATTAAATATAGTTTCGGCTTTGCTTTCTTGGTTAGTAAATAACGAAAAGTATTTGACCCATTGAGCATTCTATGTAGTTGGCATAAGTAAAAAAAAAAAAAATCTGGCTTTTTATACTCCTTATTATATACTTACGCCTAAAGGTGTTGTACCATATCCCATACCAAAGCCAACCCCCTTGGGATCGTTTATGGCTGATGTGGAGTAAATAGCTAAGTCATATGTCGCTCTATCAAAGGAGGAGTCGCTTGTATTAAATAGTTTGGGACTGGAAGAGCTGGTGCTACAGGGAGATGTCACATTGGCTGTATTTCCTACATATACAACGTTGTTACTCTGTTCCAATAGCTAAAAAAGAAGAAAAAATATGATTTAGAAAAAATCTGGGACTTGTATAAAAATAATTTGCTTTTCTTCTTTCATCTCCTTTATGAATTTATTATTATTATTATTACTGCTAGAGATTATACTTACATCAAGATATCCGAGTACTCTAGTATCAACAGCAGCAAATGACTTGACAGGAATTTGGATAAATGTTTTGGATTGGAAATCACTGCCAACAGAAGGAGCAGACTTAGTACAATAAAGCACATAGTATTCATCCAAAGCAATATTATGAACCAATTTGTAAGTATTTTGATAAGTAACGTTGAATTTGGCGTTGTCTACAAAAAATATCAATCAGTTCCTCTTCTTCTTTCTTTTGCTATTTTCTCTTCTGTTAGTTTTAGTAATGATGCCTTTACCAAGTTTTGTTAAATCGAGTTTATTAGTAAAGTAATCGGTAGTACTGAAAGAATCTGCATCTAAACAACTACTTGTATCTGTACTAGATGCGGTAGCTGAGGTACTTGCTACAGTAGTGGAAGGGGTATCAGTAGTTGAAGTAGAAGCGGCTTCAGTTGTGGCAGCGACAGTTGCTTCAGTAGTTACGGCGGCGGTGGCTGCTGCTGTAGTATCAGTAGGTGTAGTATCAGTAGTTTGAGCTGTATCAGCGGCTTCAGTATCTGAAGGGTCTCCTGAAGACTCTTGTGCATATATGCATCCTATTAAGACTAAGATAAAAAAAATAAAGATGTGTGATTTAAGCATCACAAATAAAAAGGTAAGAGTAAGAAAGAAATGGGATAGTGGAAAAGAAAAGAAAAGAAAAGAAAGAGATGCCACCTTATTCTGGTTTTTTTTTAAAAAAAATCTTTTTATAATCTATTTATAACATTTTTTTTTTTTCCAGAAAGATGCGCATCTTCTTTTTGAAAGTACCGCAATGATTTACACTCTAGCATAACATTCAAATGTTTCAGCTATACACATATAAATATGTCCGAAAACCCATATTAGCATCTTTTTTTTATTTTTGTATCGCTTGAGTTGATTCTTTTTTATACTATTTGCATTATTTACCTTAATCAATAAAGGTGTAATGGCCGAAAAGTCAAATCACCTTCCGGTTTTCAATCAACATCTTTGTATCTCCCGAGATGCAAGAAAAAAATAATTATTATTGTTAACTCAGACTAACTCTCTGTTATCACTCGTGTAACAATACTGCTAGACTTTAGTGTGAAACTGTGCTTTCAGTCTGGCGATCTAGTAAATACGCTTTTATTCTGGGTAAAATGAGCTGAATCATACAAACATATAATTATATATATGTTTATTTTAACTTTTAAATAGAAGAGAAAATAATAAAAAGTTAAAAAAAAGAGGGGGGAGTAAATCGGAGATGGAAACGATATTTAATCGCTAATTGATGTTAAATATAGAAATTATGATCCAACTTTTTGACGTTTTGTATTTATTTAAAAAAAAACTCCCCAGAAATTAATAAAAGAATTTTCTATATATACAACAACATTTATTTCGCTTTTTCTATTATTATTATTGATCTTGTGATAACATTAGCCGTAGAAGGATTGCTCTGTTTTTTTTATTCTAGAATTATTAATCTAGTCCAGATGTTATTTCATTGGTGAGTGTCCTTTTAAGTTTTCAAATCAGGAGTTTTCATTAATCCGATTAATTTAAACAAAGAGAAAGTGACCAATAACATCGGAATTTTTTGTTTCCTTGCAAAAAAAACAAAAGCTGGGCAAAAAAAACAAGAGTATATTTATTAAAAGCCTTAAATAGAATTAATTAATAAGTCATATAAATATGCACACGTCTTTACTGAAAATATAAATATCCATCTCCCAATAGTTGGTTTATCTCAATTTTATATTATAACCTCATCAGACTATACTGCTTGTATTTTTATTTTTATTGTTATTGATATTTTATTTATTTATTGACAATACAATTAAAGCTTTGATAAAAAATTCCAGTATAACGCCCATAATACAGCATGTAAAAATCTTCAACAATCAACTCGTCTTATAAAAGAAACATATTTTAGAGAAAGAGATATTTAAGGATGTGTGTACTTTATAAACTATCATATTATTTCATATTATCAATGTAAGAAAGGTAGTATTGCTTTGGTGTCAGAATTGACATTTAGAACTTACTTAGAGCTATTACTTACTACAAAAACAAAATTCAAAGTCTCATGATATTCAAGACAGCATAATAATAATAATAATAATAATAAAACATACTAGAGTTGTTATACTGTGTTTTTCAAGAAAATGAAAAAAAATGAGAAAACCATCATTAGTAATAAAAAAAAATGCTTAAGAAGTCGTCTCATAATACTCCCACACGGATACGAATTGGTAATATATAATTACTATGTTTCTTAGAAGCTGCTTAAAAGTTGGTTTTTCTAAAAAAAATCATTTGAGCTGATACTTATGGATTACTCAAAATGGTATAAATAGGCAAGATACATACATTGTGAAAACAATATATTAGAGCACTATGAAATTCGCCATCTAGAAGAAGGATAAGTGAAACAATTCATCACATATAGTATAGCAATGAACTACCTCGATTATTTACTCATACGGTTTCAATCAAAAATTTAGTTTTTTACGCCCTTGGAATGAAAAACAAATATTAAAAATTAGTAAAGACTTCGTGGGTTTGAAAATTTCCTGGTAAATATGCTGAGAAGACAGTCTTTAGTTATACACTACTTACTCTAGTCATAATAGAATTATTTACTGCTTTTAAAAAAAAGGTCTATTTTGCACTTTGGTAATGACTGGGTTTGCAGTATGTACTGAATGAATTAGCACTTTGATTAAGGGTAGATTTAATAGCATGTTCTGGGTGAGCTAGCACTTTGACAAAGGGTGGATTTGACAATATGTTTCGGTTGAGTTAGAACATGCCAAATTTGTATTTGATAACTACTCTGAACATTTGTATGCTGACTTGTTTCTCGAGCTTATATAATATTTACATATATTCTAATACGACCTATGTCCATTGCGACTCTTTCTTACTCATTGAAATATGCTATTATGTCCGTTAATACCCTCAGCTGTTCTTTTTTCTTTATCCCCTACTTTTCTAGATCATTTTATCATTTTTTCTCTTCAAGTTTTTTCTATTTTTATTTTATTTTATAGCTAAGTTTTTTAATGGATCCGTTGGCTTACTATTATATTCCATTATATCCCATCGTAAATCCTCGATCGTATAAAATACTGAATATGTGAATTTAGAATCATATTGCTGTAGTTTATAAATAAAAGTTTATTTGTAAGGATTAAGGATAAAATACTAACTGACGATAAAAGCCTTAAATAGTCAAATATAGGCTGTAGCTTAAAACATACCATCAGATCAACTCATAGTCATTCCACTGTAAATTCAAACAACTCCTGAAGAAAATCCAATCATTGGAGTTGGTGAAAGAAAAGGAAATTTGTGTTTAGGCACTCAACGGATATTTCCAAATTAGAATCTTTGAAGTTATGGATATAAATTGTGGAGCGATGTTTTTTTTAAAAAAAACTAAAAACAATTATATGTACAAGTATCATGATCTTTTTATATGTTATTTTTTTTATACTATTATAATGCTTCAGTAGATTATTTTTTTTCATATAAAGAATTAATGGTTCGCAAGCTACGATTGAAAAACCAATATATATATGAAATGGTTCCGACTCTTTTTTCTGTCTTATGAAAAAGTATTCATGTTGTACTATTTTTTTTAGAAAAGGTATACAACAGTTATTTTTTTTTATTATCTTTCTGAGCGTTTTAAAAGATTATTTTCTTCTCTCTCCTTTTTTTTAAAAAAATAAAATTATAAGCAATTTCTTGTCATTTAAAGGAACCCTGTATTTATATTTTTGGATAATATAACCTCGTACAAAATCTATTCCTATAACCTGGGATGTAGTATTTGTGTCTTGAAATTCTCACGGGTAAGGATATTAACATGCATAAAATCGATACACGAGGTCAGATATGTTTTATAAGAAAATTGGTATACTTGCTAGAGATGACTGTGATTAATACCGATGTGATGCCTAATTGTTTGAATGTTACCTAGCATGTGATGCTTATAGCGTTCAATGATACTTTGGCGTTTATTGTTGACAATGACAAATAATCCAAGGTCTTTAAGATATTCTAGAAAAAAAAAGAGAAAAGAAAAGTTGGCTCTTTTTTACTTTTGTATTAATAAATTGGCTACTTTTTCCAAATTCAATTCAATATTTCAGAAATAGTTTAGTTATAATAAAAAGAAAATGTTGTCAACAATACCACCAAAAAAACAAACAAACTAGAAACCTCCCCTGTGCTATTTTAGCTTTTTTTCTGGCTTGAAAACTTATTTCTAAATTCCATCAAAAGGCTAAAAAAAGAATGTACATTCTCATCTTGTAATCCTTTACACCAACAAGTTCTATTAAAATGAATATTACGAAAATATAGTATTATTTTGTGTAAGAGAGAAAAAATCAATACAACTGATTTTTCTTTTTTAACCACATGAGTTTCTTTCAAGTCCATGTATTTGATTATTTGAATTTCTGTTATCGATTAAATATTCTGTCTACTTTTCGGTTTTCAGTTCTATTTTTGATCATGTATATATCATTGTTTTAACTGTTAATATTATAAACAAACAGAATCTATTTTGTTGATTTTAGATTAAAAAACCAAAGAAAAGCACGGACAGAGCATCCCTAAAAGGGAATAGAAAGGTGTGAATTGTAACCTTTCTTCCCATGGTGGACTATCGGTTGTTCAAGTTGATATCGAATTTAAAATACAGCATTTTCATGTGAAGAAGTAGATCATTCAGATGAGGAGATGTATCACATAAGGTAAGTATAAAATAAAATGCAATATTAACAGGTTCCTTTATTTATTTTTAATTTTATTTATTTGTTTTTGTTTTTTCTCCAACAAAATTTATTCGCTCTTTTATCTTTTTTTCCTCCTCCTTTCCTTCGATTTATAAACAACAATGAAGAGTTTCACTGTCGAATGTGGACCTGAGCAACCAAATGGTGGTCGTGTTAGAAGATCGATTTATGCATCAGAAGGACTTACACGTAGCCCTGGTGGAAATGTACATACTTTATATGATGTGTTGAATCACAGCGCTAAGAAATATCCTGATCGTAAAGGATTTGGTTTCCGTAAAGTAGAAAAGATGGTATCTGAAGATAAAGAAGTAATAAAATTCATTAATGGTGAAGAAGTCAAGCAAATGAAAACTTGGAGTTTTTTTCAATTATCTGGCTACAACTATCTTTCTTACAAAGAAGCTTCTCGTTTGACTCATGATTTAGGATCCGGTTTAGTTCACCTTGGCTTGAGAGAAAAGTCCAAAATTGAAGTTTTCTCACCTACAAAGTAAGCTTGAGTATGGATTGTTTTATTTGAATATCAGATCTAACTCTTTATCATAGTATGTATTGGCTTTTGACTGCCCATAGTGCTTTTACTCAAAATATGACTATTGTTACTGCTTATGATACACTTGGAGAAGAAGGTTTACTTCACTCGATGAATGAAACCGAAGTTGAAGCCATTTACACTGTAGGTGAATTACTCCCTACTGTTGCTAAAGTAGCTAAAAGCTGCCCTAGTCTTAAATTCATTATCTACAGCGGTGAAGCGAAGCCTGATGTTTTAAATGATTTAAAGGCAAATGCAACCCAAGAAGTCCGCTCTTTAGATGAAGTCGCTCGTATTGGTAGAGAAAATCCAAGAGAACCCAGATTACCGGAACCTGAGGATATTTGTTGTATTATGTATACTTCTGGAAGTACCGGAAATCCCAAAGGTGTTATATTATCACATAAAAATATTGTTGCTGCAAGTAAGTTTAATATTTTTTACATAGCTCCACATGGATAAGAAATATAATTTGAATGGTTATTAGTTGCTGGTTGTAATGCACTATTGGGTCATATCGTCACTGATCACGATAGTATGATGGCATATCTTCCTTTGGCCCACGTATTGGAGTTTGTAGTAGAAAATCTTTGTGTATTCTGGGGTGTTACGTAAGTGAAACAGTTACACGATGTTTATTTATTTTATTCAAATGTCACAACTAGACTCGGATACGCATCTGTTCGCACACTCACAGACGCTTCTGTACGTAACTGTAAGGGTGATATCAAAGAATTCAGACCTACTTTGATGACAGGTGTGCCAGCTGTTTGGGAATCTATCCGAAAGGGAATTTTGGCTAAATTGGCTACCGCATCTCCTAACGCTCAGAAGATCTTCTACAAGGCCTATGCTTCTAAAGCTTGGTTACTTGAGCGCCATTTGCCAACTAAATTCATTGATAAAGTAGTTTTTAATAAGATCAAGGAGCAGGTTGGTGGCCGCCTTCGTTTTGCCTTGTCTGGCGGTGCTCCTGTTTCAGTTGAAACACAAAAATTTTTGTCTGTAACTGTGTGCCCTATTCTCGGTGGTTTTGGAATGACTGAGAGTAAGTTATTGGTTTTATAAGGAACTAAGAATATGGGTTAATTTTTTTTATCTCTCTTTTTTTTTTAGGCTGCGGGTAAGAGTTACATTTACAATATATATGTGTATGCTTATATTTATGAAATATTTTAACCTATTGTCTGTAGAATGTGTAACATTATGTCACCTGAACAGTTCGCTTATGGAGAGGTTGGTGCACCCGTTCCTTGCGTTGAGATAAAGTTGGTTGATGTTCCCGAAGCAAACTATTTCTCTACAAATTATCCTAAACCACAGGGAGAGGTTTGGGTTCGCGGTCCAGCAATTACAAAGGGTTATTGGAAGCGTGATGATATTACAAAGGAAACGATTACTGAAGATAGCTGGTTACAGACCGGCGATATTGCTGAATGGAATGAGAACGGAACATTGACCATCATTGATCGTAAGAAAAACTTGGTGAAGCTTAGTAATGGTGAATATATCGCACTTGAGAAATTAGAATCTATTTACAAGAGTTGTGTGAATGTCATCAATTTGTGTGTTTATGCCGACCCTTTATATCCCAAACCAATCGCTTTGGCTGTTGTAACTGAGCCTGTTATTCGTAAGATTGGTAGCGATTATAAAATTGCTGAAAAAGATTTTGAAAAGTTGTGTCAAGATGAAAAGGTCAAAAAGGTTGTACTTGAATCCCTTTTAGCTCAAGCTAAGGAAGGTGGATTGAAAGGCTCTGAGCTTTTATTTGATGTCTATTTGTGTCACGAGGAATGGACTACTGAATCGGTAAGGAATACTTTTTGCTTTATAGAGTATAACAATCCACTGATTACTCTTTTCCAGGGTTTATTAACTGCGGCACAAAAAATCAAAAGACCAGAAATCAATAAAAAATTCAAGCCCGAGCTTGCTTCAATGTATGTTATTAATTTCCATAAAACTAACACCACATAGTATTTTATTTACATTGTTTTTATTTATATAAATAGGAATTCCAAGCAAAAGCATTAAATCAAAAACATCTATTTTTATTAGCATAATTATTTTAATTACGTACTGTATTGTATAAGATATATTTAATGGTTTACTCTCCTTTATACCTCTTTTAGAAAAATAAAAAAATACTATCTCAATATTTAAAATGGAAGTTTATTAAATTTAATTGCAGAGAATTATATAATGCCATCAAAGAACATTTGAAGGTTGACTTTAAATCCGAATTAAACAGCGATTTTTTCTAAAGAAATATACTTTAACAGCTAGTGGCTACTCAGAATTTTTTTCTCTTTTAAAACAAATTATACCGTGGGAGGAAGATAAAATATTAAAGGGATATCGGATAGATATATAGTAGTTATTATAGCTGATATTTATGTAAAGAGTAAAAGAAAATAAATTATAATTGAATTGACGTTTTATACGCGGCTTAATTCTGTCAAAATTACGACTTCTTGATGTTGTTTAATTTCAAGTCTGATAGGCTTATCTCCTTTTACTTTCTGTAATGCACTTTCGCTCAATTGGATTTCAGCAGGGTGTGTAGTCACTAATATTATCACACACATTAGTATTTAATTAATTAATTATGTTTTAAAATACTCACCCCAATGAGCCACCATTGCAACGATAGTAATTGTCTAAAAGAAATATATTAGATACATCAATGTAATAATTAATATATATTTATATAAAGATAAAATTATACAAACCAGAGATATACTACTGGAAGCAGCCAAACCTCTTGTCTTGCCTTTTAAAACAATTACTAAAACATAGTTTACACTTGACATGCACAAAGATACTAAAGCAGCAATTATGTTTCTCATGGCCATCGTACGGAGCGATGAGGATTGATGGGATTTTTGCTGAGCTGTATTTGGGAAACAATAAAATTTGATAAATATACCAGAATAGATAGAAGTAAGTAAAATGTCGTAACACAGCGAGACCATAGATGCTGTTAGCTCCATTCCAACAGTACAGTGGTAAGGGTATTCAATAGAGACAACATTAACTCTAAAAACAACTTGGATGGCAATAATACCAATAAGAGGTAAGAGAATAGCAAGGTTTACCAAATATAACGGTGATCTTAATCGAGTTGATTTGGGTACTGATATTATGTGTATCTAAAAGATATTTATGTTGATATATATAGTTTTTAATAGTAATAAGATTTACCTTTTCGATAAAATATAGGTATAAGGCAACTTTTGATGCGTTGTAAATTACAACACAATTAAAAACAGTAAGTACACAGGAGAGATAGTTTCCGTTGTTTGTACTTGTAAGCATACACGCAATGAGATTAAATACCCATGAAAGACCGTACATAGATAGAAGTAAACCTCTTACATAGTGAGTAGGCCCATCGATACTTGCAATTTTTCTGCCAAATATTAAAGATAATATAGTTATGCAAGTTACGCTATTTACTTCAGCTAGAATCTCCCATTGATCAGGCGAATACATTTTAGAAAAGAAATATATATAAGTATGTACAAATTATATTAGGTAGATATAGAAAATCAAGAGAGAAAAAAGAAGGAATAGATGGCTTAAAAGTATCACCTACTTTGTCTTTTAGATTTTTTTTAGGGAGTAACTAAGAGATATACAATAATGGTGTGTAAACTCGCTAAAAAGCTTTGATAGTTAGCACAATCCAAAAAGTTAAATGATCATCCAACTGCAGGATAGGAGCATAAAATAAAAATGAGCAAAAATTGCGCCATATAATAGTGCATTTGTTTTCCTGTTTGTTTTTTCCTCAAAAATCTAAAGTTAAATATTACATTTATTGTAGGGACAATATTAGCATGCGGTATAGCTTTATTTAAACCAGAACAAAAACTCAAGTATTTATCTAGAAAAACAAATAATATTTAGAGTGAGGAGACTTTTTTTACGTATTGCTGAAGATAGGAGTCAACATAAGGTTTTTTTTTCAAAAAGCAGCTGAAGCTATACCTTTATATCTTTGATTTTAAGATGACGAGAGACTTGTTTGATATTATTTTGAGTAAAATGTAAAGTACATGTTGATATATACATATTTTGAAATATAAAATTTAATGGTTTAGTATAAATAACTTTAATACAGTTGTATATTCTAAGCAACTGATATAAAAGCTTAAAACATATTGAGGAGGACATTTTATATTTTATATTTTATACTTTATATAAATAAAGTTATAAAAAAAAAGATAAACTTTAGTTTATCTTATACTATGTGTTATTAAAGCTAAACATTATTATGTAAAAAAGAGAAAAGATATGCACGTCAATCCAGGTTTTTCCTTCTCATTATCTTTTTTAGAAAGAAAAAAAAATTCTTAGTATACGTTGAATATACAAAATTACCTAAAGAATGTCAAATTTACGTCTTAAAAAATTATTTCACCTCTTTTATTAGGTGCACTTACCATATAACTGTCATTATATTTCTTATTAGCTATAGGCAAGGGGTCCGTTTTCTCGTAAAATAACAGGAAAAGATAGTCCTATTACAGATCTACAGTATTTTCTAGAGAATATATACTCCTTTAAGGAGTTAACTTGACCTACCTGGTTCTAGTACTAACATAATATATAAGACTAATGCATAGCATTGAACAATCATGTATGAAAGCTACTACTAAAGAGTTTTTTTTTTTTATGCATAAAATTCAACATTCAACAGCTTATTGTGTTTATTTTCCTTTCTGATGCGAATAAAAATATTTAATTTTTTAAAAGTAAATTTTGGACTGCTTTTCAGTGTTTTTAAGTCTTTCTCTCTTTCTCTCTTTCTCTCTTTCTCTCTATTGTTGTGGATTGACTTGCAGCGTGAATTCGAACTTTTACAAATAAACTAATATTATTTTAAATTTTTGAATCACCATGCGTCTGACTTCTAATATTCAACTGACATTATAAGCATAAATCAGTTCTGCTATAATCACACTTTATATTATTCTGTTATTATTCTCAATATCTCACAATATCCATCTGTTGATCTCTCCGTGGGATAATGTTACAGTATTACTCATCTAATAATTAGATTTGGCTTTATAACTTTTCCGGATAACATTACAAATTATTTTTACTTTATTTTAGTTAGATGTTCTTTTACATCTTATAGTTTTTTCTTTTCTTCGGGTGCTTCACACATATTATTTCTATATTTAACTTTATGTTATCATTTTCTATTTTCTTTAGCTATATTTTATT
>VCJA01000408.1:0-12993 GCA_024139275.1 Backusella macrospora
ATAGCTATCGACGAGTTTTAATATAAAGATTTTCAATAGGTGACTGATATTCCGACGACTGAGGTGCATATTTAAATAACCCCCATTTTTGTTATCATGAGTTCTTTAGCTAACTTTTTAATAAAATACTTAACTTGATTATCAACAAACTCACAGCCGTGTTATTTTTACCTAGCTATTAATACATTACTATAGTTATATTTAGTGATTAAAATGTAACGTTATGTTTTTTTAGGAATCGCTCATACGCTGCCACCGATCTTTTGTTGTTATAGTCTTACAGAGTGCCTTCGACCCAATTTTTTCTTGTTGCTTATAATTCAATTTCCTTTTGTACCTTATAAATTTGAACTCAAGTACACCCATATTAAAACCATCCTTTAGATTCTGAGTGTTTATGGTAGGAATATTTGATATTAAAAGCGAGCCTCCGTTCAACTCAAGTTTCTTTTACCAGGCTCCTATTAAAATTATAATAGCTTGTAATTTACAATTCATAATGCTTTAGTTATACTTGTAGTGTGTGCTTTTTTATCTTGTTCGATACATAACATTGCTCTTTAATGGCATGTAATTAACTCAGTTTGGCATGGGCTGCATGCATTTGGAAGCTGTAGGAATCTATTCTCAATGTATTCTTGCTTTGATTTAAGTAGTTTACATAAATTCATGTACAGCTCTATTAAGAAAATATAATATAAAAATTTATTGCTGGAAGAAAAAATCCGGCTATTCTTCGTTTACGTGTTTTAGGGGGGAAACAAGTATAAACAGTAGGTATGCAGCTTTACGTTTATTCGGTTATTATTAGTCTTCCTATGGGTGAAAATTCATTTTCTATTCCACCAATGATAAACCAGAAGAGCAATGCTATGTCGATATTATATATACAAGCCTCTTATTGTGAGTGCTGTTAAATATTTGTAAAAAATATTATTCTCTTCTTAAAATACAAATAATATATTGTATCCATAGATAACATATCGTTAGAGAAGTGTAATCGTTTGGTCTATGTCACGTAGATAATCTTATTTTATTTATATATTCGGGCGTGATTTGAGAATGGAAACAGATCGATTAATGATCGACAAGCAGGAACTATGAAGACGAAATAACAAGAGAAACGACCAAACCAATATATGTAATAGCCTTTCAAATAAAGTGTAATTGAATCCAGTTATATTACTACTTTATGAATATTGATTTACTATCTTGTTTCCTCCGTAAATTTATCTCCTTATTTACAGAAAAAAAAACTATAAATATATGATGATCTTTAGTCTTTAAATTTATAATACATCAATCGGAAACACAACTAGAACAGTCCCGTTCAGGTAGTTACGGCGTATAGATCTATCGTGCCAATATATATAAGAATTGAATAAATACTTTTAATGGAGCATAAAAATAACGAAGCATATATACACTTCAATACATTAATGTTACAAGCATATTCTGTTGGATAAAAACCAATATAATAATATCTGACACTGAAATAATTTATGAAAAACTGTACCAGCATTAAACGTGGCTTACATAGGTAGCTTAGTTTGTGTATAAATAAATCCACACATCTATGAACCAAATATAAATAAATAAATAAAAATCGGCATAGTAAAGAGTATAAATTGGTATAATAATTCGATTAAAAGATATAATGTAGCTGGTTTCTTCCTTTTAGCAATACAATAGCCCAATATCCACGTGGAAAGCTCATAATACAATACAATTAAAAAGTGTATGCTCCCGATTTCTATCTGTGTTACAAACATACTTTTCTATTATAAACGAGAAGTTTTATTAATATTTCTTTTCCCTTCCCGTATATCTTTTTTCTTCAAATCTTACTATTGTTGTTATTTTTATTATAAAATCACCGTTGACAATATGTCAGTCAATAGAAGGTCTCATCTTAAGATGACCTCAACATCAATTCGGATTGGATCTCAGCCAATAGTAATTACTAGCAACTTAAAAAAAGATGCTGAAAAGACTTTTTCTCATCCAACTAAAGAGATGATTATTAGCCCAATTGAGTTCAGCGACACAGATCGTGAAAAAAAAGATGATAGAAAATCACCTATAAAAAAAATTGTGACTTATCCAAAACCAAAGTACAAAGTAAAAACCAAAGTAAGAAGTAAAGATAATATTAAGCACAGACCATATGAAGGTGAGGGTTTGTCAATTTCAAGCAATAATATCATTTAATTTAGTTTATTTAGGAAATGAAAAAATGGAAGAGACTAGGGTTGGCTTGAAGAATAAAGAATCATTGCATGTTGTAACTAAAACGAATAGCATGCCGATTAATATTAGCGGTCAAAGAGAAGTCACACCAAAGAAAACAGTTAAAAGTGAAAAAAATAACATTACCACAAGAAGAATAGCACTGGTTTCTCCACCTACATCGCCTCGTATTGATTTCAGGTATTTATAATATAATAGATACATTTATTCGTAAAATTTAATAGAAGTTATCTGTACCCTTATTTTCTTCATATTTCTTCTTCTCTTCTCTTTGAGCAATCACTAACAACCGTTGTCACTACAGTCATGTGAAATCCAAAATAGGATCTTTAGATAATATTAAACACAAGCCATCCGGTGGTACTAAAAAAGTATTCGACGAGAATGCTGAAAAAATGAGAGAGAAAATTGCTCTAAAAGTCACTTCAAAAGTTGGTTCTCTCGATAATATCAAGCACAAACCTGGAGGTGGCGATAAAAAAATATATGATGACAAGCTTGAGTTCATCAAATCCAAGGAAATCAAGCCGAAGGTTGAGTCCTTAGATAATATTAAACACAAACCTGGTGGAGGTAGTGTTAGAATATATGATGACAAGTTTAAATTTATCAAATCAAAAGAAGTCGCGTCAAAGGTTAGGTCTTTAGACAATATTAACCATAAACCTGGTGGGGGAGATCTTAAAATATTCGATGATAAGTTTGAATTTATTAAGTCGAAAGGTATAACTTCCAAAGTTGGATCTTTGGAAAATATTAAGCATAAACCAGGCGGAGGCGACCTGCTCATATACAATGAAAACTTGACTTTCAAAACCACTGCCAGCCCACGTATTAATGACGGTAAAAAAAAGAAAACTGGATCTTCAACACCATCACCTAGTAGCCCCAGAAGCGAGCTTTCTAGCGATCTTTCTAGTGAAAATGCTTCTTCTTTATCAACTCCATCGACAATCTCTCAAATGTAGTACAGAAATAGTTACAATAAAGTAATATACATATATATCATTGCTCAATATAATGTTCAATTTTTCTCATTAATTTGAAAAACACAGTATTCTACAATGACCCAAAGTTTTTTATACTCATCATTAAATTAATGTGAAAAGCTTACGTTTATCTATATGAATACACAGTACGTGATATCATCAAGTGACCGTTCTGTACAAAAATGCAAAGTTATCCTGCATGTATTTTATTATCTTAATTTGGTATTAAGTGTTACTAATATCAACTCCTAATTATTAGTATTTGTAATTTGATAATAAAAACAATATCTCTTATAAATAAAAGGTTTATTTATATCGTTACATACTTGTTATAAACAATAATAATAATAATATTAAAAGAGATCTAAAATACATTATATAAAAAATAAATACAGTTACATTCAGCAAAAAAGTTCGAGAAAGGTTGATACGCTAATTGCTACTCTTTCAACCAAAAAATAACCACAAATTGAATCCGGGAAATTAGATGATAACCAAGACGATTCTGTGAATGAAGTAGGAATATGTCTCTCATATGTTGATGGTAGTGTTGGCCTTGACAACTTCTCTACTTCATAGTTCTCTACCTTTTTTGAAATACTTAACTTTACTTCCTTTGTCACATTATTTTTATGTGTTGATATATATGGTACTAGACATGAGTCCAGAATACATCCTGATTGTGTTATTGTTATTTCATGCGCAGTTGCTCGAGGATAAGAAAACTCACTTGCACCAGAAAAAGAACCTGCTCTTATTGGAGGTAGACTTTTTCGAATATCCCATAATGAAACAAGTGTCAGGGAGCGTAAAAATGATTTGTCATGATAATAAGGAGGTTCACATGTGACGTTGCCATGAGGTCTAACTACAAGCTTGCCGTGGGACACATAAGTATCTTTAACTTTGAAATAATAGTTAGAGGTTGTAAAAGCTGGTGTTGTCCAAATCAATCGATCAGATGAAACAAAGCTAGTATAGAACAAAGCCAAGTCAGATTCATTCTTTTTGGTTTTTCGCTGTATTGGTGCTGATAGTTCATGAAGGTTGGTGGATACTAGATTCAAGAGTGGCTTATTCTTGTTATTTCGAAGTTTATATTTCAAAGATTCATCGATTAGCTCTTCTGGAAAGACTTTATAAAGCGCCTGAAAGGATGAAAAAGGTAAATATTCAAATATTTGCAAACAGACTTCAAAAGGCAATCTATCCATTTACTTCCTGATTTTGTTCTTGAGTAGATTTTTTAGACAGAAGAAAAGGGAAAAATAAAAGATGAAAGAAGCGATGAAATAATTAACGAAAATGGAATGGACTGGGACACTGCGCCTTATAATTTTTAGTAACCGAGAACGGCATGATATTAATCCGAGAAGCTAATAACCTCTTTTGTTTCACACGGTAACAGTATATATTTTTACTTTGTGTTTTCAAGTGCACTGACTGTATGACAATGAGTCATAGTAATTCAAAAATACCTGTTTTTTTTAAAAAATAATAATCATATTCCATACATACACAAACGAGAGAAGAAACCAGAAATTTGTTCAGCCTTTTGGAATCTGGTTCTTTATCTATGTAAAAAACATAATGTTTAATTCCCGCTAGTTCGCAGAAAGCATCTATTTATTTCGTGCCATTTTCGTTCGGGAGGATTTTTGGTTCGTTTGGGAGGGATGAGGAGCACAAAATGGGGGGGGGACTTTTTTAAAAAAAAACCTAGTAACCATCGAAGAGCATGTATAAAATATTTATTAGATAGATAATATAGAATAAAAATAGAAAAATAAATACTTTTTTTAAAAGTCTTCGCCGAGTTACTCTTCCTCCTTGTCTTTGATTTTCCTGTTGAACACGAATACATCTTCCCATACTTCTATTCAACACTTAAATTCAACAAAGCAGACGCCAGTTCACAGTGTTAAATAGACTCTTCAATAGGAATAGAGGTTGCAACAATATCAAACCAATTGTTGCAATGACGAATAGTATCATACAATCAAACATGGAAATTGGAATGTTGCAGCGTGGACTAAATGATAGTCCCTATTCTTTTTTCCAGGTCAAACACGTGATACAAATCCACAGATGAAGAGATGTGATTGGTTAGTTTTGATGTTTACAATAGATGGTTACAAGCAACAGCTAACAGTGAAGTAGCTCAGGGCTGTATAAAGTTCTGCTATATGTTATATTTTATCCAATATAATTATAAGAAATTAAATTGCTTTTAGCTGTGCCTTTTTCAACTATAACAAATCGCTTTATACATACTGGATTGGTGGGAGATACAAATAAAATTAATTTTGTGGATAAAGATATCATTGAAAGGCCCCTTAGTCAACCTCTTGAGTATGTTCAGAAAGTGTTCCAAATATTAAAAGAGGTATTATAGATATTAATACTGAACTTGAAAATTAGGATGACGATAACTTAATCCGAAATACAGAATTAACTAGCTATTAAGGGAAAATCCTTTTTTTTTTTTAATTAGAATGAGTACTAAGAACTTGTTACTAATATTGATTGATTAATCAATTAAAGAGAAGATGAGTTGACTGAGTCAAAATGAAAAGACAAAAATTAAAAAATGCATGTCAAAAATTCCTAGTGAACTTCGAGGTTTTTACAGAAAGTGGTGATATAATTTCCAGAGAGATTTATAAGAGACTTAGAGACTTTAATTTAGAAGAAGCAAGGTGTTATAAACAGACTTTATTACACTGGTTTTTTTCATCATAGTTAAGACACTGACATTTAATCATTTATAAATATTTACATTCTTGCCGTATTCCGTTTCAAGTTTTATGGACAAAAACTTATTCCTTATTCCAGTAAAGAGGCTTTGGAATACTAATGTTGCATGATTACATTCGGCAAAAAAAAAAAAAGCATTCTGATTTCCACGTTTGACTGTATGTTCTAAGAGTGAAAATCCAGTTTCTGGATATAGTATCTTCATCATGTTCAAGTTCATCTTCGCCTATGTCAAAGTCAAAGCCATTGTTTACTAGGGTATATGCATTATTTTCAATGCTGCCATCTTGGTTTTATCTTAAATCATCATCATCATTATCATCTGTAATTTCAATAGCAATAGTTTCATCCGTAGTAGCAATATATATGAATAAAATATTAGAGATTAGAAATATAAAATATATATCTTCTGTGTATAGATATAGATATAGATATAAGTATACCTTGAATTTTGAATGTGTCATATCGATTTGCGACGTCATTGCTGTTTCAAGAAAGTGTATTTCCATTTACTTGATTATTATTTATTTCTAAAGTAAGATCCAAATCTATACTAGCTCCGGTTTCAACACCTCCATAATTATCAATATTTTCATTATTTGCTATCGTGTAAGAAACAAAATATCCAGATACAGTTATTATATGGCGTATTACTAATGTATACATAATAGCTCTCATACACACTCTTATATTTGTAAGTGGTTTCTAGACAAAATAAGTCTACAGCTTCAAGATAACTGCGCTTCTGAGGAGAACAAAACCCAAAATAAAGCATTTTCAACTTCAGAAAAAAAACAGATTATGTCCAAACACAGAGAAAATTCTGAATATCAGATCAGCAAGCCATCTGTTGATTGAAGAACAATTACTATCTCCAAATACATATATTTTGCTATACACCTATAGATTTTCATATATTAGACGCTGTCATATTTATATCATAAATTAAATTTAATATAATTATTCATTCATTTTTATTATAGTAAATGCATTATAATATAATAGTACCCGCCTTCTGTTCTAAATATCTTCTATACTCACTATTCTTTGTCCAGAAACCCCAAGGTCTTCTCGACCAAGCATTGCCATGCGAATGTCACAATTAGACATTGTTTCAACACTTGCTAGTCTATTGATCTCGTTAACTGCAACTTAGTTTAGAGGAAAATTTCGAGCGTCAAAGGGTCTGCCATGAACATGATGAATATGTCCACCAATATGCCACATGATTTCAAATTTTTGACTTTGCATTTCAAGTATAGCTTTGCTGTGTATTGAACCTCTTTTGAGGGTTTTTTGTGACTGTGAACTGGATGATTTGCTGTATATTTTCCAGAGTAGTGACATTCGTAAGTAGTACTGTATGTAACTTGGGTTCATCCTGGAAGTTTATTTTGGTTGCTACGATTTTCAATTCTGCGTCTACATTTCTATTTTTCTGAGCAAAGTGGTGTTAATTTTTCTACGCATGCATCTAAGTCAGCAGGTTCAACGCAAATGATTTTGCCAGGAATCAATCCTAATACCCCCACGGACTCTCTCTGATGGTACAAGAGCGTTAGAGAATATATTACAATTGTAAACAGGTATTTATGTATTCATTATAATTTGCTAAAATAGACTAGAAGAAGAGACTATTCATTTTCTATTATCAATCTTAAGTATTGTATTTGACATTTATCCAATACAATATTGTTATATATTGACCTGAGTATAAAATACTATGTAATCACTCATCTTGAGTTACGTAATATATATAATTTATTTAAATTTATTATCGCAATATTTACTATGAGCTCTCTCTCTCTCTTTATTTCATTTCTGTATTGCTGAGGCTCACATTAGGTATGATCATCCACCAAAAAATTGAAACTAAAAAAAAACGATTTTCGTATTCCTCGCCACCCCAAACCCATCTACCGGTCCACTCGGACTGTGTCGAATACCAAAAATTCCTCCGAACGAAAACGGCAAAAAATAACTAGATGAAAAAAGCATAAGCTCAAATCTACTTTTAAAATTCTAACAGCTTTTCAAATTGTAACATGCTTAAAATACTTGTTCTAATTATGGTAGGAGGTATACTAATCGACCCTTTTGGGTGCGTGGTGTTTTAAATGTCCGTTCAAACTTGGAGGTTTGAATTGACAAATCACAATCAAAGCTGTCGCCTATCAAAAAAAAACAGAGGCTATAAATCCTAGAGTATTTTTCACGATTTCTATTATTTTTCTTTAGTTTCAAACACTAATTCTAATAATGGGTAATATGATATTGTATTTCGGGGGTTTTTTTAAAAGTCACGAGGACTAATACTATACTTCTTTAAATAGTTGCCCAAGTTCAGAAGCCTGCTCCCGCTTTCACTGCCCCTGCTGTCGTTGATGGTGAATTCAAAGATATCTCCCTCTCTGACTACAAGGGCAAGTACGTTGTCTTCTTCTGGTACCCCATGGATTTCACTTTCGTTTGCCCCACTGAGATTCTTGCTTTCTCTGAACGCGTTGAAGAATTCAAGGCTTTGGACACTGTTGTTATCGGTGCTTCTACTGATTCTGGTAAGCTGTTTTTTTTAATAGCGAATAAAATAAAACAATAGAGAAATTAAAAAAAAAATTCTTTGGGTTTCCTCAGAATTCTCTCATCTTGCCTGGATCAACACTCCTCGCAAGCAAGGTGGTCTTGGTGAGATGAAGATCCCTCTCCTCGCTGATAAGACTAAGTCTATTGCCAAGGACTATGGTGTTCTTCTTGAAGATGCTGGTATTGCTCTCCGCGGTCTCTTCATCATCGACCCCAAGGGTACTGTCCGTCAGATTACCATTAACGATCTCCCTGTCGGTCGCTCCGTTGATGAAGTTCTCCGTCTCGTTGAGGCTTTCAAGTTCACTGATGAGCATGGTGAAGTCTGCCCCGCAAACTGGAAGGCTGGTGAGAAGACCATCAAGCCTGATGTTGAGAAGTCCAAGGAATACTTCAATACTGTCAACTAAATTTAAAAATATTGATAAACTGTATATACCGTTCACACTTTACAAAATAAAATAAAAGAGGAAAGTCACTAGATTTCTCTTTTTTAAAAGAAATACATGGTATCTTCTACTTATGTATTATTACTAATTGAAATATAATGAAATGTAATTGTACAATATCGTTGTATGTGCTTTACATATACTTTGATTCGTTTTGACACCCTGTTTTTTTTTATTAGTTTTCTGAAGAGTTGTATAATAGTCAAGTCTTTTATAATATAAAATATCAAAGCCATTACGAATATCTTCGAATACCGATCTGTTGTTCGATTGATAGGCTTACATAAATACTCTTACTTATAAGATTACTCGAATCATTATAAGGCACAACATCGGATAAGAGGTATGCTTTGCTGTCAAAAAGAGAAAATAAAAGGCTGATGTCATAAATTTGTGACTTCGAATGAAATCAAGGGGTGTGCGGAATAAGTTTTGCAGTTGTTAAAACATTAAAACAAATATAGAGAAGTAAATCTACTTTCATTAACACATAACCCCACTCTTTTTTTTTTAGAAATGGCATTACGTTCAACTACAACACGCTTATTCAACATTCGTCTTATGGCTAATCGTCAGCCTATGATCACAGCCGCCATTCGTCCTCAATCCACTTTGACCACTGGCGAACTTATTGAGGATCCTCAAGTTGGTGATTATCCCAATTTGCCTCGCTCCAGTACTCAAACACGCGGTCCTTATGGCTGGTGGGATCCCCAAGATAAGCGTAACTTTGGTGAATCTGTAAATAAAAAACAATGCTGATAACAATATCAAGATGTAATAACAATTATGTTTTGAATTTACGATATTTTATATATTTTACATAATATCAATAGGTTCACGAAGAAGATGAACTGTTCGGTGTTTGGGCCCCAGATCTTCATCACTACAGCCCTAAGAAAGCTATTGCCCAGTTGGTGCTTTTCGTTGCAGGCATTGCTGGTGTTTCTGCTGTCGTTTACAAGACTTTGCCTGAAAGACCTGTTGTAAGCTTTGGCATTTTTTGATATTCCGATACACATAATTTATATCTAACATAAATTATAGGTTCAACGCACTTATCCTTACAATGGTTTGACAGAAGAGTTTGGTGCTCGTGAAGGAGATATTAGACCTCGTGGTGTAAGTAGATTGTTATCATTTTTTACCATTGTTGCTTCTACTAACTTTATCATTAGGCTCGTGTTGGAGAGGAGTAAATTAGGAGATTACTGGTTTTTTTTTTCGCTAATAAACAACATATATATTTATATCTATTTGCTGAAGTCAATAGCATTTTATATCATATTTTGACCGCAGTTTTACGAATTCACGGAATTTATTCACAATAACAAATCCTTCGGCATCGAGCATACCATAATCCATGTAGTTTCTCGATATTTTACCTTCGATTTTACAGTAACAAGATGGTTTAGGATGTTTTATAATAAGGCTCGCTATTTTTATTTATTTATTTCGAAAAAAAAATAGGCATCATCTATACTTAGTTGTTCTGATTGTTTCATATTTATGCAAGGGATATAGACTATCTTATAGCATTCTCTGTGTTTTACTGACTTTATCGGCAATGTTCAATAAATATAACTTACAGTGACTAACAAGCTTTCGTTGGTCTTATTTGAATTTGTATCCAAAATATGGGTATCCAAAAAAAAAAAAGCTTTCAATGGTTGCGATAATTTATTTATTCGCTTTAATAATGGAAGAAAATGACGGCTATTTAGTAAAATTACCTATCCAAAAAACTTTTTTAAACCTTTCTTTTTCTTCTTTTCTTTTCCTTCTTCATAGGTAGAGCCTATCCTTTCTGAAGAAGCTGACATGGACAAACTTGGACTCTTATTACTCAAGTGTGAGTTTGAGCTATTGATATGCATGTGTGACATAAGTGATGCAGTCATACTAACAGAATCGCTTTGTCTCTTTGGACTAGGTGGTACATAAGGAGGAATGACGCTACCAGCTAAAGGAACAGGATTACGGAGTTGAGTAAGATGCTCAATGAACCTTTGAGGTCTCAAAATTTCCGTAGAACCTATATATATATATTATGTTAGTGAATACATACATACATTTCAATGGCTTATAGTGATACTTTACCAATAAATATATCTCTGTTATGAGCTTCTGCAACTTCATACACTGAACGAATTTCTGAATAGGTAACACCACCAATGACAAAAACAATGAGTTTAGCGCCATTTGTCGTTCTACTTCCACCCTTAATATTTTTAAAAAATAAAAACAGTAAGTAACCAGTCATTAATTCATTATCTTTATCATTTCTTACTATTGTACTGTTTTTTTTGCCGGACCAAGTAGGTTTGGTGGTACGCAATGATACACCACTATTGGGTATACCTCCTTGACCAATAGCTTGATTATGACCACCATTACCAGGAGATTCCATATCTGATTCACGAGTAAAAGCAAATTGTTCTGGATCAAGAGTATTTGTAAATTGAGCCTATAATAAAAGCCAAAAGAAAAGGTTGGCATTTCTATATCATTTTTTCCGCCTTTTTTTTTCATATATAGAAGAAAAACTTACATCCATAACTTTTTTAATTACTGGAACATAGCGAGAAAGTTCGTAAGGGGTTTCTTCATCTTTATTTCTACGATGCTTCTCCCTTCTTCTTTTCAAAAAGGAAGTCTTCTCTTTACTACGAACTCTAGTTAATTTGATACCGATCAAAGGAAGATTATTGATGGCTATTCTTAGGTCTCTGCTTAATTTAGCATGCTCAAACAACTTTTTCTTATCATCTTCAAATATTCCACCTTCTTTCCAAATAATATACAGCATTAATAAGCGGGCCTTATCAACAGGGCTAGAAAGAGATTGTTATTAATTTGGTTGTGGATGAGATTGTAATAGGTTTTATTTTAATAATGATAATAACAGTAAATATATTTTACCTTACGTGTGGATCATCCAATAGAGGAACCATGTCTAATACAACTGTTTTTGGATTCTCTCCATCTGCAGTTTCTCCAGTTACCATATTCTTTTATTTCTTTATTTTAGTCTTTCTATTCAACTTTAATTTCTTCAATTCATAATTTACAATACCTGTTCTAATGTACCGACAGAATTTAATTTATGTCTTTCAAAAAATGACATACACTCTTGAGCAATACTAAGATGAGCAGAATACTACTCAAATGTTAAGTAAATTGAATGTTCTTGGTTTCTGTATTAGCTACAATTTACCTTTGCCTTCATATCCTGGTATTGTGGAAGATTTGACAACATGTTCTTCATATCTTTTAGACTTCTCGCTGTACTTTTAGGTCCATCATCCCTGAAGATATAGAATTTCATGAGCGTTTCTCTCTCTTAATATATAAATTTGTATATCTTACTCTGAGTTGGAAGCAGCTTTATTCTCTCGCATGAATTCATTGAACTTTTCAATTAAACGATCAGAGCACTCAGCAATGTGCAAGTTACGAATAGATTTATAAACATTGTCTTCTTCATCAAGGGTGACATCTTTTGTATCTAAAGATCCGTCCGCTTGATGGAATTCATGTATATACTTTACACCTACACGGTTAGATGTTTCTTCTACTGGTAGTAGATCGTTGATCATAGCTTGATATGTGAATTCGTGGAGTAATGGAGCTGCAGGATCTATTGAGCGATCGACAATCAAAAGGGTGGCTCTAGGCTGAGGTGGCTGACGAGGTGGCTTTATATACATGCGTATATATTTATAAGTATATATTCTCTGTTTCTTTTTTTTTCATATTGTTGTTATTATTTTACTTACGGGAAAATTGGGATTAAGTCTACAAAAATTATCAATTTCCTGCTGAACATAGTTTGCTAATATTTCAGAAGGTGAAGCTTTAGGATGAATGCCTCCTTCGGATTGTGACTGATATCGAATAATAGGATCTTCACCAAGTGTAGCACAGACAGAAAGAAGCTTTTTTTTTTTTTTTTTTTTTTTTTA